>CAJHQQ010003968.1:0-34958 GCA_905132885.1 Moricandia moricandioides | reverse complement strand
GCCACTCTGGTGTATAGATCTATATTTTTTTTTTGAACCACCAATTTCATTCCATTCCACTAGAAAGAGGTCAAAAGATCCTCAGATACAAACAAAACGTGTTTAGCCAGTTCATCGGCCTCTTTGTTCTGGTCTCTCGATATCCAATCAAAGGAAATATAATCGAAAGCACAAGCATAGTTTATGATATCTGCAACAACTCCAAAAATCTCTGGTATAGTGTTGCCCTTGTTAATACTGTTGATAAGCTGTTGAGAGTCTGCCTCACATACCAGGCTCTTTATCTCTCTTTCTTTGCAACTGAGTACCGCTGTCCGCATTGATATAGCTTCCGCCATTAACGGGGAGTGTACCATCCTCTCTAGCTTTGAGTATTTTTCGGTTGAAACCGCAGTGGTTACGGTCCACCCTAGTCCAGCCACTTGAGACGTTGAGGACCAGGCGGCATCGGTTTTCAACACTGGGAAGTTATGGGGGGTGCGATGCTTACTCTTCTGAGTTCCCTGTTTTAAGGTTGGAGTCTTCTATCCATTTTGCCATTCCCGAGCCTGAGATATAGCCTTTGAAATAGAATTCTCTGCAGAGATAAATTGATCATTGAAGATCAATTTATTACGAGAGTTCCAAATTTCCCACAAAATCCAAGGCGCCAAGTTACAGGTGCTCACACCCGTCGGTGGGAGACATGGGCGGCTCTTAACTGAGTTCCAGAGATCCCTTAAATCTACCATTCTTCTATGGTCATTAATCCCTGCAAACGGGGCCTCTTTCCACATTTTCTGCGCATACTCACAATGAAAAAACAGATGAGTGATAGATTCAGGGTTTTCACATCTTTTGCACTTGGGTTCAACTGGAACATGACGATCTTCCAGGCGAGTTCCTACCGGGAGAGCCCCTTTCAACATTTTCCAGATCAGCATTTTTATTTTGGGGGAAGTGGGTACCTTCCAGACATTCTTTTCCCAGCTGAAGCTGATGTTCTCTCGATCATATTCCTCCATTTGTACTACTGCTGTATTATATCCAGATCTCGTTGTGTAGTCTCCTGTCTTTGTTCCTAACCAGCTAAATTTGTCTGGATTCCCTGACTTACTTGGTTTGAGCTTCAAAATCTGGTCTTCAAAACTTGGGCATATTCTTCGAATCTTCTCTGCGTCCCACTCCCCTGTTTCTGGGTTGATTAAAACAGAGACTTTGTAGTCTCCCATCTCCTCCGGTACTGGTCCCATTAATCTCAGTGGTCGATTATGGCTCAGCCAGTTATCCTTCCACAGTCTTATGTTTTGACCATTTCCTAGTAACCAACCTGAGTTTTGGAGAATCAAGTCTCTGCCTAACAAGATCCCTTTCCATCCGTGTGATTCACTGGTTCGATTTTGAACCAGAGCCAGGTCTTCGTCTTGGCAATATTTTCCCAGGAGTGTTCTCCCAAACAGAGAGTGCGGTTTTTGGATAAGTTTCCAGCTTAATTTTGCCAAGAAAGCAATGTTGAAATTTTGAAAGTCCCGGAACCCCAGTCCCCCTTCACTCTTTGGTAGTGTCATTTTCTTTCATGCGACCCAGGCCATTTTCTTTTTGCATGAGTTCCCATCCCACCAGAAGCGTGTAACTGCGGCCTGGATTCGTTTACAAAGCGAAACCGGTAGTTTGAAGCACATCATTGCGTAGGACGGAATAGCAAAGAGGACACTCTTCATCATTACCATCCTGCCGGCTGAAGAGAGGAATTTTGTAGACCACCCACTCGCTTTTTGTTTTATCCGGTCTACAATTGAGGTGAAAAGATCTCTTTTTTTCCGTCCGAAATGTTCTGGCAGTCCTAGATATTTCCCGACCCCTCCTTCTCTCTGGATCTGGAGATCGCGTTTTACTGTTTCTTTTAGTGAGGCAGGGGTTTTTCTTGAGAAAGTAATCGCCGATTTTTCCGCATTTATTTTCTGTCCCGATGCTGCTTCATATCTCTTTAGGATACCTTTCAGGGCTTCTCGGTTCGTCTTGTTTGCCCGGAGAAAAAACATGGTGTCGTCGGCAAACAGCAAGTGATTAATGGCTGGGCTTCCTCTAGCAACTTTGATACCCTTCATCTTTCCCTCTTCTTGGGCTCTATTACACAGTCCCGAGAGCACTTCACTACACAAAATAAATATGTATGGTGAGAGTGGGTCACCTTGTCGGATGCCTCTGCTCGGTCGGACTCTTCCTCTAGGCGAGCCGTTGATGAGAAAAGAGTATGTAACAGATGAGATGCATTGCATAATCCACTTAACCCACCGAGGGTGGAATCCCAGCCTCTTGAGTACCGCTTCGATGAAATCCCATTCGAGTCTATCGTATGCCTTACTCATGTCAGTTTTAACCGCCATCGAGATGTGTTTCTGCGCTTTCGATGTTTTGAGAGTATGCAATACTTCGTGGGTAATAAGGACATTATCCGCTATCGCCCTGTCTGGAACAAAAGCCGATTGGTTTTCGGAGATGATCATCGCCAGGAGTGGTTGTAGTCGCTTCGTGAGGATCTTGGAGATAATTTTGTAGTACACATTACATAACGCAATCGGCCGGTAGTCCGCTACTCGCTGTGGATTATTAATTTTCGGGATCAAACAAACATGAGTCTCGTTGATCTTCTGTGGTAGTGAGTCTGAGATAAAGAACCCCTGGAGCTCTGTGATGATTTCAGGCCCGATTTCCTTCCAATTGGTGTGAAAAAAACTCGCCGAAAAACCATCTGGTCCGGGGGCTTTGTCTGCATTTATGGAGAGAATTGCTTCCCTAACTTCTGGCGCCGTTGGGATTGCAATGAGCTTCTCGTTTATCTCCATCGAGATCAAAGGTTTCAGAGCATAGTTTACGGTCTCAGTCCTATTCCCGGGCTGTGACGTGAACAGGTCTTGGAAGTAGGTGACTATTGTTCTCGAGATATCTTCTTCTTTGTAAACCATTTCTCCATTTGCATCTTCTAAAACAGAGATTGCATTTGCTCTTCTTCTTCTTTTAGTTGCAGCGTGGAAGTACCCCGTATTCCGATCTCCAAGGTTCAGCCACATCAATCTGCTTCTCTGTTTCCAGAAGGCCTCCTCCTCCAAGTAAGCCTTTGACAGCTCAAAATTTATCTGTTGGATCAGTACTGTGTCATTATCCGGGCTCGACATGGCTGAGTTGAGCTCCTCTTTTTTCTTCTCAATGAAAGTTCTGCTGTTTCTTCCATTTTCTTTTCGCCATGCAGAGAGTGCCCATCTTACCTTAGCAATACGATCTGTTACGGCAGTAGATGCGGGATTTTTCCACGCTTCTGCCACAATCCTTTTCACTTCTTCATTATCTTTTAAACTCCTGTCATATCGGAATAAGCCTTTTCTTTTTCTCCGCTCAGGTTCAAAGATTGATAGAAGGGGTTTATGATCAGATCCTTCATAGGGGAGGTAGTGGCAACGAGCTGAAGGAAACTCTTCAGCCCAGAGGCTGTTTGCAGCGGCCCTATCTAGCCTGCATCTGACAAAATGTGTACCCCGCTGTCCTCTCCAGGAAAGTGGATCCCCCAAATATTGAAGATCAAAAAGGTCCCCTTCAGAGTAAAGGGAGCGCAAATCACTAAAAGAACCCTCCGGCCGTGGAGGGCCTCCTTCTTTTTCATTTGAATTTAGAAGATCATTGAAATCTCCCGTTATAAACCAAGGGGCATCACGTGCATTTGCAGAAACTAAAAGTTGATTCCATTGTTCTTTGCGAGACATTCTATCAGGATTCCCATAAATGAATGACGCAAAGAACGGTTTTCCTTCAAAATAAATAGAAGTCTCAATACAATTTAGCGATGTTGATATGACTTCTAAGTTGATTTCCTTCTTCCAGTAAAGGCCTAAACCTCCTGCCCCGTGGCCCACCGGTGGAACGAGTAGATGGTTTTCATAATCGAGATGTTCCAGTTTCTTGTGAACCACTTCGTTAGGGTTTTTAGTCTCCATTAGAAAGATAATATCAGGCGAGGATGCTTTCTTTATCTCTCGGAGACGATGAACTGTCCGGGGATTCCCTAGACCCTGACAGTTCCAGCTCAATATCACTAAGGAGCAAGATTGGATGGAGCTTGAAAATCCATCCTTTTCTTTGTTGCCGGGATAAGCTTGCATATAGGTTGATTGTCAGATAAATGGCTAGCTGAGTCTGTTGTCCCTGGAGAACTTGTCTGCTTTTTCCGTGTTCTCCTAGTATTTTTTGTGGACGGGCCAGCCTCGGATATCAACCGTTTTCGGCAAGGTGGAGCTTTGGTTTGCTGAACCTTCCTCTTCCTAGAGCAGGGTCCTGGTAGCAATTTTGGGCTCACGTGAATCAATCTTTTTCCAGGGGGGCGTCCTGGTTTTCTTCGTGTCATTTGTGTCACCACTGTTTCCTTTGGGGAGACACGACCAAGTCTCTGCGTTGCAGGAATTCTTTCCTGTGAATTTTCTAGATTGGGAGCTATCTCTTCGAGTTCCGCCGATCCCTCCAAGGGTGGCGTTCCGAGTCTCAATAACGCAGGGATTCTTTCCTGGGATGTAGGTTGTGGGGATTTAGGAGAGGGGGCAATTGTCATGGCTGCTCGGATCATTTGCAATGCAGATTCTTCCAGTTGCCCTTCTTCTTCGGCTTTTCTGAAACGTTCTTTACGTACTGCGCTTTCCGTGGGGTCGGCACACTTGGTATATTGGACCATAACATCCCTGATTTCATCCATAGCTTCTTCTAGTCTCGCTGGTGGGATAGTTTCTTGTTCATCCCGAAGGGGAACCCCCCTTGCAGGACTACTTTGATCAAATTTCGATGTGTTGGAGCTTTCCTTGGCTAATTCCATTCTGTCTCTTGGAACTTCTCTGTAGAAAGAACGTGAGGAGTATCTAGAAACCCCTTCCCATTTCTTGTGGAGCTGAGAGTTTTGCTCGGTTGAGCTTCTCTTGTTAGCATCTCTTTGATTGTCTCTTGTTCTTCTGGAATGGGAATAACGAGGCTCTGTTCTTTCTTTTCTTCCCGTATTGTCCTGCCTCCAGTAGTTAGTCTCATGGTCTCGATTGTCCCATCGATTATGATGGTTAGATCGATAAGCATGTGGTCTGTGATCCTCTTTCGGCTTCGCTGCTGTAAACTGGAAGGTTCTACCCATGCTATGAGCTGAGATTTCATTCCTAGCCTGGGGTTCCTGGTTTAGATGAGTTCCTGACCTTTTTTCCTCTTCAGCATCAGCTTGGGCTCTTTTTTGCGCTTTGGCTTCTAAGCAGTCTCGTAGCTCATGAACTAGTCTAAAACATTTAGAGCAGTGTCTCTCGAGTTTTTCGTAAACTAGATTTGCCTGTATTTCGCTTCCATTAGGGTATTCAATAGTAGAAGACTTGATAAGCGGAAGACGTCCATTTATATGAACCCTCATCCTGACTGAGGTGGAGGAGATCTCGAGGGCTTCAAAGATCCCAATATCTTCACCGATGCTTTTTATAGTACTCTCCGTCCATAGATGAATAGGTATGCCGTGGACCTTTATCCAGAAAGGAATCAGAGAGGGAAAGTTGGGGGAGATAGTAGGCTCCCACCTCTGCAGGATTATCATCCACCGAGCATAATGGTACGGTCGTTTCTCAAGTACTGAGAGAAGGTCGGATTCCAGTTCGAACTGGAATAGAAACATTCCATTACCCAGATCCGCACCGACTGGTTTTCTTTCAGTTTCCCATCGCTCCGTGAAGAAGGGGATGAGGCTTCCGACTTTCTGTGTTGAAGGGTTCGTCACTCTTCCAATTACGGTAAGCAAGTGTTGACGAAGAAGTCTTGGGTTTTCTGTTTCCTGGACTTTTACTCTAGCTGTTCTTGGGGGTTCATGAATTTCGACGGCCATGCTCTTCCCTTTCTCAAGCGCAGAGAGTCTTCTTGTCATATTTGACTTTTTTTGTATTTCGCAAACTTCCACCACAGGTTTGACGTGAGTAACTGTAGAGGGGAGTGAGCAGAGTTTCCACTCCGTAGAAGAGGGTTCCAGGTTCTTCAAGCTCTATGGCAAAGGTCTAGGCTCTGCTCTTCCGAAATGGAAACAACATGGAAAAATTGTTCATACCTGAGTAGTCAAAAGTTCTGCTACGGTGGCAACGGTGCCGGACGGTGGTCCCTCCGACCACGGGTCGGGGGAAGAACCCGGTGTGTGTTTGTTCAGTAACTGGGAAAATCCAGTGGATTCAGACCAAAGAGGAAAGAATTTGAAAGACTTCTCTGATGCGCAGTGGGTTGTTGCTTAAACCGGAAAGTATTCTGCGGTTAAAGCGGTAAACCGCTGGAAGTCAACTTTCTAAGGACCGTTCTCGGGGAAAGTGCCTAGAAAATCGAAGCATATTTTCGATTTAAACGATATATCGGATCTTGGACTCTTCTCCTCCAGACTTGTACGTGACCGCTTCCTCTCCATTCCTCCAAGGTCTACCGCTGAGCCATTCGATGCATGTATTTAGCTTCTCTTGTATTAGACCGTCTTGAGCTGTCTATGTTTTTTTTTGTTCTTGTATAGATCTATATATAACCTAACAATCCTATGACTATCATTTTGACATTAAGAATATGAAATCCCTAAACCTAACAAGATGATTACTCACACATGGAAGCAATAACACAAATCATAGTCTAAATAAATAATAGATATAGAAATAAATATAAAACCAAAGGAGTTTCAACCAATCTCTGAAGGAGCATTAATCTTCTCTCCAAAACATAAGACAATGAATAAAACAAAGCTTAGTCGTCAACAATGGCTTAGAAAACTATATAAATTAGGTCTAAATTCGTGCATGGGTATTATGGTAACTTGCCATGACATCTGGGCTTTACTCGGCCATAAAACAATACGGGCCTGCCTTCTGGGATCACCGTCGATCGATGCTAAGGATGTGCCGTCGATCGACACTCATTCATCTTCTCGACAGGTTCCTCTCGCGAGGCAGACAGACAATGATTCAGTAAATTGGGCATAACTTTGATCTAGCCGTCAGATGGACCTTAAACCGGTGGAATTGGAAAGCTAACTCAAATATCTATCTTCTGTAAAAAGATAAGCTCAATCTAACCGTGTGAATGTCTCCTTCCATAGATAAACAGCTGACGCATCTGCGCAGTTCTGCATCTCTAAAACCTCTAGAATCACCAAAGTTCTCCAGAGCGTACCTGAACCTGAAAATACTCTAAAAGCTACTCCAAAAAAATATTATATACTCTAAATAAGGCTGATATCATGGCACAATAGTGGTAAATATCAGGCCCTATCAGTGATGAACGTGGAATGATCATGTTTCCCGCTCATAGTAGTGAAGGAAAGGATGATATTACTTCTGTCAAGAGCGAAAATGGTAGCAATGATGTTGATCTATCTGAAGAAGAAATTTTTATTGATATAGAGATCCCGAAACAGAGTTCCAGCTGATCTTGAGAAGATCCACGAGGCAGAGCACGAGTTACTTGGATGATTACGTTATATTGTCAGAAGAACTGGAAACGAAATGGATTTTCCCTATGATCAATCAAGAACTGTGGGACTGGAACGAAGCAAAAGATGAGAAGGTGTGGAGAGATGCTTGCGAAGAAGAGATAGCATCAATAAAGAATAATATAACATGGACTATTGTTGATCTACCTGACGGTTGCAAGGCAATTGGGTTGAAGTGGGTTTTCAAGATAAAATGCAACGCATACGAGAGCATAATCAAATACAAGAGTAGACTCGTAGATAAAGGCTATGTACAATGTCACGATTATCAATTTTGAGGAAGTATTTTCTTCTGAAGCAAGGATAGAAATTGTACGAGTTATCATTTCGTTAGCTGCGTCTAGTGGTTGGGAAATACATCATCTCGATGTGAAAACCGCATTCCTCTATGGAGAACTGAAGGAAGAAGTTTATGTCTCTCAACCTGAAGGTTTCAAGATCAAAGGCAGTGAAAACAAGATATACAAGCTACACAAAGCTCTATGGGTTAAACAAGCCCCAAGAGCTTGGAAGATCAAACTTAATGATATCCTCAAAGAGCTGGGCTTCATGAAGTGTTCCAAGGACCCATCAGTATTCTGGAAACAAACAAAGGGGTCACTTATCCTTGTAGCAGTCTATGTGGACGATTTACTCAGCGATCAAAGAATTCAGTTTAAAGGTAGAATAATTTTGAAACAAGAGAGGTAAGCTACTAAGATATTAGAAGAAGCAAGAATGAGTGAATGTAACGTAGTCCATATAATAATGGATCCTGGAATGAAGTTATCAGGAGTCTCACAAGAAAAAAAAGATCAACGAGAAGGAGTTTAGAAGGAACATTGAATGTCTTTAGTATTTTATTCATACTAGGCCCGATCTTGCGCAGTGTGTTGGTGTACTGAGTCGTTATATGCACGAACCTAAAGCATCACATGAAATCGTTTTAAAACAAGTTCTAAGATACCTAAAAGGCACAAGCTCACTCTGCCTTTACTACAAGAACGAAAGCAAGAAAGGACTTGTGGGGTATAGCGATAGCAATTACGATGTAGATCCAGATGATGGGAATGGTACAACATGGCCACATCTTCTATTTCAACGATTGTCCGGTCACTTGGTATCTCTCAAACCTGTCACCTTACTCAAAAGTTCATGGTCTTCAATCTATAAAATTAACTAACAATAAAATATTATTTGTAAACTATATTTTATAATTACAGAGTTTTTATTAGTATTATATAATATCAAATAAAATTATATATATATATATAATTTTTAAAAAGAAATATCCAAGAATATTCATAAAAATTTTGTCACAAAATAGTCTTTACAGAGAAATGACAAAAATAAATTTTATTAAAGGGCGTACATATACATTTATACTTCTAGAGTTAACTAATTTAGACTTGGAGTTTATAATTATGTGGTGGAGCTTTGAGAGTAAGTTTAAATTTTTAAAAAATAAACAATAAATATTAAAATTTCAAAACAATAATGACTATTTTAGTCATTTTCTTTCTTTAAAACTATGTTGATATAAAAACTTAAGAAAAATATTTAAGACAATTGTCCATTTTTAAATATAACCATGACTTAAAACTCATTTAAATAATCCAATTCACTCAAGTAACAACAACAATTTACATCAACATTTTAAATCAAAGTTTAAACAGTATATTCAAATCATAATTTGTTAATTTTGAAACTGAATTTACAATAGCTACCTTGCCGATAAGAATCTAGTATTAAATCAAAGAAGAAACATACGACTAGCACCTAGTTGCAAGTTGAAGATGCTGCAACTGCAAGTTGAAGATGCTGCAACTGCAAGTTGAAGATGCTGAAACATCTGCGTAAAGAATGCATGCATCATCGGCATCATGTTCTCCATTGCCGCATCCATTGGAGGAACACCCGAGGGTGGGGTGGTATCTTGTCATTGGTCGAACCCCTTGCAACACCATTGACCCCACAGCACCAGTTCCATCGGTACCAACATTTCCCACGTTCACATTTTCTTCCTGAACATCCCTCACGTTTCCCCTAGTGTTAGCCATCTGCATTGACACATAAGTTAGCTCACACTAACACATGTTCATCCAGCAATTCTCTTAGCCATTACACCAATAAATTCAATCATAACACACATTCATAAGAAACATTCACATAATCGTAAACACTTTTCTTCGCGCGAGACTTAGACCATCGGTAAGTTCCACCTATTCCCACAAATCCCAATTTCGAAAAAAATGACCATATAGGACGGGGTTGACTGGTCAACCCCGCTCTGATACCAAATTAAAACACCCCAGCCCGGAAATCTTTCATTAAGTAACATAAGTAAATATTGCAGTTTTTATAATAAATCTGAGTCAATATATTATAATTGTATGAAATAAGGTTCGTAAAAATTCCCATGAAAATCCCATTACAATCCCAATACTGAATACCCCGCCCCGATGGTCTTCATCGTCCCGCGCTCCGGTCCAAACAACTACTCGTCACCTGCATCACAACAAGAGGCATGAGCATAGAAAAGTACTCAGTGAGGACTTTCAATACCGCCCACTCAAGATATCTTATCAATAGAGTCGCAACAAGAACATTGAATATTTAAACTCCATATTAGAGTCTTAAGAAGAAGAAACCAAACATTGATCACCTGCGTATATTTGGTTGTGTTTGTTACGCAAAGAGTGAGGCACCACATCTCAAGAAGTTAGATGATAGGTCACGAGCATTGGTACACTTGGGAACAGAACCGTGATCAAAGGCTTATCGCTTATATGATCCAATGAATCGCAAGGTGGTAGTGAGCAGGGATGTTGTCTTTGACGAAAACAATAGCTGGAAATAATGCAATGGGAAAAGAGAGATGTGATGAACGTGGAATGATCATGTTTCCAGCTGATAGTAGTGAAGGAAAGGATGATATTACTTCTAACAAGTGTGACAATGGTAGCAATGATGTTGATCTATCTGAAGAAGAATTTTGTAGTGATATAGAGATCCCGAAATAGAGGTCCAGTCGATCTTGAAAAGATCCATGAGGCAGAGCACGAGTTACTCGGATGATTATGTTATATTGTCAGAAGAACTGGAAACGAAGTGAATTCTCCCTATGGTCTATCAAGAACTGTGGGACTGCAACAAAGCAAAAGATGAGAAGGTGTGGAGAGATGGTTGCGAAGAAGAGATAGCATCAATAAAGAATAATAGAACCTGGACTCTTGTTGATCAACCTGACGGTTGTAAGGAAATTAGGTTGAAGTGGGTTTTCAAGATAAAATGCAATGCATACGAGAGCATAATCAAATACAAGAGTAGACTCGTAGCTAAAGGCTATGTACAATGTCAAGATATTGATTTCGAGGAAGTATTTTCTTCTGTCGCAAGGATAGAAATTGTACGAGTTATCATTTCGTTAGCTGCGTCTAATGGTTGGGAAATACATCATCTCAATGTGAAAACTGCATTCCTCCATGGAGAAATGAAGGAAGAAGTTTATGTCTCTCAACCTGAAGGTTTCAAGATCAAAGGCAGTGAAAACTAGATATACAAGTTACACAAAGCTCTATGGGTTAAAACAAGCCCCAAGAGCTTGGAACATCAAACTTAATGTTATCCTCAAAGAGATGGGCTTCATGAAGTGTTCCAAAGAGCCATCAGTATTCTGGAAACAAACAAAGGGGTCACTTATCCTTGTAGCAGTCTATGTGGACGATTTACTCATTGATCAAAGAATTCAGTTTAAAGGTAGAATAGTTTTGAAACAAGAGAGGTAAGCTACTAAGATATTAGAATAAGCAAGAATGAGTGAATGTAACGTAGTCCATATAATAATGGATCCTGGAATGAAGTTATCAAGAGCCTCACAAGAAAAAAGATCAACGAGAAGGAGTTTAGAAGGAACATTGAATGTCTTTGGTATTTGATTCATACTAAGCCTGATCTTGCGCAGTGTGTTGGTGTACTGAGTCGTTATATGCGTGAACCTAAAGCATCACATGAAATCGTTTTAAAACAAGTTCTAAGATACCTAAAAGGCACAAGCTCACTCTGCCTTTACTATTAGAACGAAAGCAAGAAAGGACTCGTGGGGTATAGTGATAGCAATTACAATGTGGATCGAGATGATGGGAAGGGTACAACATGGCCACATCTTCTATCTCAACGATTGTCCAGTCACTTGGTATCTCTCAAACCTATCACCTTACTCAAAAGTTCATGGTCTTCAATCTATAAAATTAACTGACAAAAAAATATTATTTGTAAACTATATTTTATATTTACATAGTTTTTATTAGTATTATATAATATCAAATATAATATATATATATATATATATATATATATATATATATAATTTTTAAAAAGATATATCCTAGGATATCCCTAAAAGTTTTGTCACAAAATAGTCTCTACGGAGAAAATGACAAAAATAAATTTTATTAAAGGACGTAAATATACATTTATACTTCTAGGGTTAATTAATTTAGACTTGGAGTTTATAATTATGTGGTGGAGCTTTGAGAGTAAGTTTAATTTTTTAAAAAATAAACAATAAATATTAAAATTTCAAAACAATAAAGACTATTTTAGTCATTTTATTTCTTTAAAACTATGTTGATATAAAAACTTAAGAAAAATATTTAAGAGAATTGTCCATTTTTAAATATAACCATGACTTAAAACTCATTTAAATAATCCAATTCACTCAAGTAAAAAAAACAACAACAATTTACATCAACATTTTAAATCAAAGTTTAAACAGTATATTCAAATCATAATTTGTTAATTTTGAAACTGAATTTACAATAGCTACCTTGCCGATAAGATCTAGTATTAAATCAAAGAAGAAACATACGACTAGCACCTAGAATCGAAAGGAAAAAATGATTGCCGAAAAAAATAGTGAGAAAACATTTTTAGGGTAATGTCATTGACTTCAATTGAAGGAAAGGAGAGAGATAGAAAAGTAAGGAAGGGAAAGAAATAAATCAGATCAAAATTGGTTTTGACGTCCGCAAGGACTATTCTCTCTCTTTCTCTTTTCATCTTCTTCCCCTCTCTCTCTCTCTCTCTCTAAAAGATACAGCGAAGAACAGAAGACAATACTGTGAACAAAACAAAAGGTATAATTTAATTAAAAAAATTGTAGGAGTCAGAGAATTGCTTTTGTTTCTTTTTGGGTTATCCTAAACCCTAGAAGATGAAGATGAACAACAAGTTCCTTTCTCTAGCTTTCTACTGATTTTCTCTCTCTCAAGTTATAATCAAGCCATCAAGATAAACAGAGTTGATTTCTTCGATTCTCTTTAGTTTTGAGACAGATTCTTCAATTGTAAGTATCAGTCTGGATGTAGATGGTTTCATCTTCTATATTCTCAATTAGGGTTATGATCGAGCTTCTTCTTCTATTTGTTTTGATGGGTCCTTCTTAAGTTTTATGCTATTGGGTTTAAGGTGCTGAGTTTGAAAGGAGTAGACTTGCTTCATTTGGATCTGGGATTTTCATTTCATCAACAGAGCTTTGGCGCTAGAAAGTTCCATACGGAATCTCACCACTCAGATTCAGCTCTTTTACAACTCTGAAGCTTATCATTGCTCACGTTTCTACTTCATTGTGCATTGGAGACACCTTTTTCAGACCGTAAATCATCGCTTGTATCTTGCTTTTTTATTTATTTATTCTGGGAGTATGGTACCATCAGAGGCGCCAAATCCTGTTGGCAGTGGTGAAAATGTTCCGATAGGAGGAGCTCCTCTTCCTTCACAACCAGCATTTCCTTCTCCACGGACTCAGTTCAGTAACAACATGAGTATGAATATGCTCGGGAATGCGCCAAACATTTCTTCCATCCTCAACAACCAGTCTTTTGCAAACGGTATTCCCGGCTCAATGGTTTCCATGGACACCAGTGGGGCCGAGTCAGACCCTCTGTCTAACGTCGGATTTAATGGTTTGTCATCTTTTAACGCGAGTATGGTGTCGCCAAGCTCTTCAGGTCAACTTCAGGGTCAGCAATTCTCAAACCTCTCGGCTAACCAGTTGTTGGCTGAACAGCAACGTAATAAGAAAATGGAGCCTCAGAATTTTCAACATGGTCACCATTCAATGCAACAACAGCAGCAGCAGTTTCCTACAGTGCATGGAGGAGGATTAGCAGGTGTGGGACCTGTCAAGTTGGAACCTGGTCAGGCTTCAAACGACCAGCAGCAACAGAAAATATTGAGAAACCTAGGATCAGTTAAGTTGGAACCGCAACAACTTCAGGCCATGAGAAGCATGGCCCAAGTGAAAATGGAGCCTCAGTATTCAGAGCAATCATTGTTTCTCCAACAGCAACAGCAGAGGCAACAACAGCAGTTTCTTCAAATGCCTGGGCAATCTTCGCAGGCGCAAATGAATATAATTCAGCAGCAGAGACTTATGCAACTTCAACAACAGCAACAGCTCCTCAAGTCAATGCCTCAACAACGTCCTCAATTACCTCAACAGTTTCAACAACAGAGTTTACCTCTGAGGCCACCTATGAAACCTGTGTATGAACCTGGCATGGGTGCTCAGCGTCTTACACAGTATATATACCGACAACAACATAGGCCTGAAGTAAATCTTCTTACTGTAAATGATTTTTCTTTCAGCGTAGTTGGTTTCTTTCTGGTTGACAGTTGTGTCTCCTACTGAATGCAGGACAATAACATTGAGTTCTGGAGAAAATTTGTAGCTGAGTACTTTGCTCCTAATGCCAAGAAGAGATGGTGCGTTTCTATGTATGGCAGTGGCCGGCAAACAACTGGCGTTTTCCCTCAGGTTTACTGCTCACTAAACTTGATCTTGCTTGTTGTTTTCATCTTCTTTTGCTGTTCTCATCTCATGCGACCAGGCCAGTTGTTTTCAATAAACTAGGTACTTGTTTCATGTTAGACTTCTTTACATGGATATTTTTGTTGACATACATTGTAGGATGTGTGGCACTGTGAGATATGCAACCGAAAGCCTGGACGTGGTTTTGGTACGTCATTTAGATTATCGCACTTGTGCTAAGACTTGTTATTGTATATAACGTATTTCTGTAGTTCTTAAAAATTAGCCCATCCTTACTGATACTTTGCGTCTTTCAATGTTTAGAAGCTACCGCCGAAGTCCTCCCGCGGCTTTTTAAGATAAAGTATGAAAGTGGCACTTTGGAAGAACTTTTATATGTGGATATGCCAAGGGAATCTCAGAATTCGTCTGGTCAAATTGTCCTGGAGTACGCAAAAGCAATACAAGAGAGTGTATTTGAGCATCTTCGAGTTGTTCGTGATGGCCAACTTCGAATAGTTTTCTCCCCAGAGCTTAAGGTTATTCAAATTACTCTTTTTTATTTCTCTCTTGGCAAACTATAAGTTTCTTCTCCAAGCCCTTTGTTCTTGTATACTCCTTCTCAGATATTCACTTGGGAATTTTGTGCTCGACGACATGAAGAGCTTATTCCACGAAGGCTTTTGATACCTCAGGTAAACGTCCAGAAACATTAACTATTTTTCTTTCATTTCCAATAACTGAAACTGCATCATATTGGTTTATCGTTTTTGTTGTGTGACAAAATAGCGTATGCTGGCATAACACTATTCTAGCCTGATTTGCTTTCGTTTTGGGTTTGTCAGGGACTAGAGTCATCACTTTTACTTTTAAATCAACAAAAACTGCTTAGGTATTTAGCCATTTTTGTTCTTTATGTACAGGTTAGTCAGCTTGGATCGGCAGCTCAGAAATACCAACAAGCCGCTCAAAATGCAACAACAGATTCTGCTCTTCCAGAGTTACAAAATAATTGCAACATGTAAACTTCGCCTCTTTTTTTTCTAAGATCGCTGTAATAAATCCTGTTATTCAACTTCCTTCTTTTTTTAATCGTTGATGTGCTGCCACTGCTACGCAGGTTTGTTGCTTCTGCTAGACAATTGGCAAAGGCCCTGGAAGTACCACTCGTGAATGATTTGGGATACACTAAGAGATATGTTCGGTGTTTGCAGGTATATGGATATCTCAATATGAACGAAAGTGTAATTTCACATTTGCAGTCTTGCATATAATTTTATATACTAAGCTGAAAAGGATATAATGATTATGAATCAACCTTTGCAGTAAGTTCCCTCTTTACATAACCATGCTTGCTAATGCATATTGATATCCTACAATATTGTAGATCTCGGAGGTTGTAAATAGTATGAAGGACTTGATAGATTATAGCAGAGAAGCAAGAACAGGACCAATCGGTAAGTTTATGTGACAGCCTTTGAAGCATCACACGTATAAATCTAAATCTGTTTTTGTTCGTATCTGGGTTACCGTCGTTAGCGCAACAGCTGTATCTATTTTAATAACGTGCGACTGATAGATATCTCGTGTTAATCTGTCTTCTTCGCGTTTTTTTTTTCTTATTTGGTACAGAGAGTTTAGCCAAGTTTCCTCGGAGAACAGGTCCTTCATCTGCACTGCCTGGTCCTTCTCCTCAGCAACCCAATGAACAGCTAAGGCAGCAGCAATCAGTTGCCCAGATTGCAAACAACGATCAGAGTTCTGGACAAAGCTCAGTAAACTATGCCTTTAATGCAGCTTCTGCATGCACCACCTCCACAACAAGCAGCATCGCAGGGCTCATCCACCAGAATTCCATGAAGCATAGACATCAGAACGCTGCTTACAATCTTCCAAACAGGCCTTATGGTGGAAACTCAGTTCAGATGCCGTCACCTAGTTCCTCGGGCACCATGGCGCCATTATCCCAGCAACAACAACAACACAACCTGGCATCATTTCAGTCTCCAACATCTTCATCTAACAACATCAACAACAATCTCTCTCAAAACGGGATAACACCCGTTAATAATCACATGGGTGCCACAAATTCACCAGCAAGTCAACAGGCTGCAGGTGATGAAGCGAACGCGTCTAGTTCGGTGCAGAAGATACTGAATGAAATCCTGATGAACAACCAAGCTCATAATACCTTAGGAGGAGGAAGTATGGTTGGGAACGACGGGAAGGGATGTAGTAATGTAAATAGCTCTGATGTTCTGATGATGAACGGTCAAGTAAACAACAACAGCAACACAAGTATTGGAGGTGGTGGTGGGATGGGAGCTAACGGGAACAATGGTCTGATGAACGGAAGAGTTGGGATGATGGTGAGGGATCCAAACGTGCAACAGGATCTAGGAAACCAACTCTTAGGAGCAGTCAATGGTTTCAACAATTTTCAGCGTGATTGGAACGCATGATGAAGAGACTTTGACTGTATCTGCTTGTGAAGCATCACCAGGGTAAAAGGATAAGGCCTCAAGCTGGAAGAGTTGAAAAAATATCTTTGTACAACTGGTTTCTAAATACCAACTCGAGTTGATCTTTTCCGAGAGTTTTCTTTATGCTTTTACAGTTATAATGTACATCTTTCATCAGAGAGGCAATGAATCAGATGTTGTATCCTTCATTTATCTGTGGGTCGATGTGTTATCAAAACTTCCCTAAATAATGACCAAGATAAATTACTGTCCTTAAGTATGTTTTTAACGTTTGGCTTGTCCTATCATAAGTCTCACCCAACTATCTACAATCCATGATGTATCTAAAATACTCCAAGCTGAATGTTATTATGCAACAGTAATCAAAATTCATTCCTGATGGAACCTACAAGTTTGCGTGTTCATACTCACATATGCATCAAAACTGACAAACGAAAGGTACTAAATGCCAAAATCTGTAAATTTCAGAAAGAGTAGTCTTTCAAGTCTGATCTGGAGTCATCCATACCAACCTCAGCCGAGCATTCTTCGGCAGTAAGAGGAGGGAGTTTACGAGTCTTACGCTTCAGGTTGTGTTTGTGCCAATCAGTCTTGAAATGCTCTCTGTATTGCTTAGCTTCTCCAACGAAGGTGTTGCAGGTACTGCACTTGATCCCTTTTCCTTCTCCTTCTCCTTCTTGCTTTGCGTCCTTAGTGTTACCAGTACCAATCTCTTGCTTCTGCATTTTCTTGCTAAGCTCAACGAGGGGATCAGTCTCAGTTTCAACAGGTAACAATGGCTTGTTTGTCTGCAATCCCATATCATCATGCTCATCGTAATGATCCATGCTTGTGTCACCTTCAGCATGAACAGATACAGCGAGTATCTCTAATCTCCCCTGCATATTCCTCACAAGAGAATCACACTCTCGGTATAGTCCCGGTTCCATCTCGCAGACCTGCACAGGGAGGATCAGAGAAACTTTTTAACAGAAGAAGTTGAAATGCTTAGAGGTATAGAATCATTACAGAGGACATAAGAGTTCCAGATTCGTCTTTGGAGACAACAGAAGCGTCCCATTCTTTGAGCTTCTCCAGAAGCGAGGAGAAGTTCTGAACAGGAACAGTGAGACGCAGTCTCATTGGAGAACGCTTTATAGGGAAGTGCTTCTGCAGCTCACGTATGACCTCAAGAGCCTGCACAAAAGTTTAGTAATGAAAAAAGAAGCTTTTCATAGGAACACGTTAAAACATATAATACTCACCTGCTTCTTGGAATTGCTATGAGGATCAACAGCAAAGTGGATCTCATGCATTAGACGCTCTACCATGCTAATGGTATAAGGCCGCTGCGTATCAGGGTTAATGGTTTTCTGCATTACAATGGTAGCAATATCCCGAAACTGGCTTGACAACTGTGACTCTCTCTCTTTTCCAGCAACTTGAAGCTCACCTTTGTCCAAAATCTCCAAGCAGATCTTGGTGTGATCATCAGATCCAAAGGCCTTTATCAAGTCTTTAGATTTAGCAAGAACTCCTTTGGACACGTTTGAGTAAACAGTATGTGACTGCAACACTTCATCTATGTCCTTTTCTCTGCACAAACAATTATTTCATACAGAGGGAAAAAATTATATAGTCGATTCGCTTCAGATTCAGCAAACCATTTTAAAAATAATCGTCATACGGTACAGTGATTAACAATCAAACAAGGTTTAAGGCCACTCTTTACAAGAATCGAATTGGATAAGATTTCAAGTGATGGAGAAAGCTTACACGCCGGAGCGCCATGAAAGGACCTTATTCTTGTAGCAAGCGATCTCAAAGCGGTTGCCTTGCTTTTTCAATCGAACCACTGCGACGTTCGTCAACCTCTTCTGCCCTACCGGCTGCACCAGAGTCTTCGACATCTCTCTCGCCGGCAAAAAGGTTTTGTGAGTGCCCTAATTGTGAAATAAAAGTTTTCTTGTGGCTATAAATGCGACTTTAAAATAAACCAAATGGCAAAAAAAAATCTTACACAACCAAAATTATTATACATGGACTAAAGAAAGATAAATGACTATAATACCATTAATCAACCACTAGATCATTTCACTTCTCTTTTAATCTAATCCACGTGATTTTTTTTTCTCTTTCTCTTTTTTGACTTGGACCACTATCCATTCAATTAAAATAGAAGTTATAACTCATTTCATTTGTGATTTCTTATTTGAACCCCCACTAGAAAACTTTAATAAATGTATTTTATTAAAATTAATGATAAAATATTTGTAACTATTTTAATCATAATATATTTTGATATATTTTTATTTTAAATATAAATATATATTAAAAATCATAACAAATCTTTTGAAAAAGATTTTAGCAAGATCTCAACATTAAATATTATGTAACTATTTAATTAATTTCGAATTATATAAAATATAATTATAGATTAATAAAAATTCAATTATATTTTATCAAATAAGAAAATAAAATCCTATACTTTTATAAAATGAAAAATAAAAATTCCATACTTATATATATACAATAATATATCATCTAAATAAACATAAAAATTTGCTAAACGGTAATTTAACTTTGAAATCCGAATCAAAATTTAGTAGATATTAAATATAAAATAATTTTAAAATATTATTTTCATATATATTTTAATTTATATAGTAATAAAATTCAAATCGAATAAGATAAAATATAAAATGTAAAATATAAAAGTATTGTGTTTGTAATAGTTATATAAAAATTAAATATATGACTAACGATATAGTTATACTACAAAATTATGGTTTGTATAATAAAGTTTATCAATAACTTATTATAATTTGGTGTTATATATTATCTAATTTTATAATAATTTTTGAATTTATTATAATTTTATTGGTCAGGGTTTTCTTTTTATACTCAAGTTAGAGTTTATATAATAAATTAACAATAACTTAATATAATTTTGTGTTATATATTATCTAATCTTATAATAATGTTTATATGTCTTATACTATTATTACTACAAATTTGTATTTTTGTAGCAAAATTTATTTTAAAATTTTATAATATAACAATACTATTTTACATAATTTTTTTAAAATTTGAAATATATGAAAATTAAATTGCACCTATATGATAGATGAGTAAAATTTTGGCATATATACAATAATATATTATGTAAATAAACATAAAAATTTGTTAAACCGTAATCTAACTTTGGAATCCTAATCAGAATTTAGTATAAATTAAATATAAAATAATTTAAAATATAAATTTTACATATATATTAATTTATTTAATAATGTTATGCAAATCCAATAAAATAAATATATAATAAGAAATGGATTGAAACATTTGATATTAACATATAAACATAAAATTAATATATATTATCTAAATAAACATTAAAATTTTGCTAAATGGTAATCGAACTTTGAAACCCAAATCAAAATTTAATATCATTTAAATATAAAATAATTTTAAAATATGATTATCATGTATATGTTAACATTTATACTATAAAATTATTGTGTTTGTAATAGTTATATAAAAATTTAAATATATGACTAATGTTAATAATGATGTAAAATAAATATCTATGTATATAAAAATGAAAACAAAGCCCGCGCGGTTGCGCGGGTCAAATTCTAGTTTTTTTTTTAACATAGGATCATTTCTCCATTATTTAATTATGGGCATACAAATTTTCTTTTTCTTATCTCATTTAGATGTGTATAACTAGTATAACTCGTACAACTAAACATATTAACAAATGATATAACTGGTATAAATGGTATATGAATTATATAATTCATGTATTATATGTAATTGATGTAATTGACACGACTAATAAATCATATTTTCGATATGAAATAAACAAACAAGTATCTTAGTTAGTTAATGGTGATAGTATTTCGTATATTGTATTTGAGGATTTCAACATTTTGTTAAATTATTACATTACACCATTAAGTTTACATTATATACCTTATATTTTTGGGTTTCTTAACTAGGTAATTCATATTATTATGGAAAAAATATTTAAGACAATTTTACAAAGTTATAATGTGAAAATATTGATAAAACTCCTTATACTAAACAAGTAAACAACTGGTACAGTATAACTGGTACAACTATGTTTTATTTACCAAATAAGTGATACTAGTAGAACTGGTACAACTATTCAGTTTCTTAAATTTATGTATTTCATTGGGTACTTCATATGAAATTAAAAAAATCAAATGGCCAAATTGGTAAGTGTTTAGATAGGTTCCTTATTATTTTTCATGATTTTTTTTGGAAATTCTTATATCACCACATAAGTTTGCATTATTTACCTTATTCTTTTTAGGTTTGTTAACTTGTTTGTCCACATAATTTTTGGAAAACATACATGAGATATGTATGAAAACATAAATAAGTGGTACAACTAAGGTAATTATATTAAATATGTGGTACAACTAATATTTTCAATTTCACTGCCAAAGTACAACTATGCACAAAGTGGTACAACTCAAAAACTAGTAAAACTATATACAGCTGGTACAACTAGAAAACTGGTAAAACTACTTTTTATTTTATTTAGTATTGTTTTAAATGTGTATAATGTTTTAAATGTACATCATGTTTTACAAATTCTTAAATATAATTGTGTAGTTGAAACTTTTATATTAGTTATACCAAAATACTTGTAATTTTTTATTGACTTGATGATTTCTAGGGCTCACTAGTGGGCTGAGATGGAGAAGGTGTTGATGGTTCCGAGTAAAGACCGCCTTGATGGTCCGGAGAATATGTGGTTTCTCTCTCGCGGTTTCGAGCCCACTTGGTTGTATTTGAAGATGACCCACCGTGGACACCACGATCGAGCTTCCTATTCTTCGCCACAATTTCATTCTTCTTATCTTCTTCATTGCGTAGTCCTTCTTATTTGTGAAAATATATACTAATGATGAAAATTATATATATCATTATCACTTTTCACTGCTTATTTATGAACATATATTTTATTTAATCAAAAGCATTATGAGTGGACTTTACTAATTTGAAAACATAAGAATTAAGAACTATTTGAAATCAAATTTGTAGACACAACAAACATAGGTATGTTATCTTTTTATATCAAAAGATGCAAGTTTTACCATTTTCTTCTTTTATATATGATTACGATTACTGTAATTCTTACTATTGTAGTTAAATCAATTGTATCAGTTAAACTATTATTGTTGTAGTCTAAATACCAAACGTTGATGATTATGCATCTTTTTCAAACTCGTGATGGCTTATGCATTATCTTTTGGAGCATACTCTTCCAGATCTTATATTACAACCTTTTCTGGTTCAATAATTGTCTTCTTCGGCTTCCGGGGGAAAAAGATGAAGACGATTTTTTCATAAATAATACAACTGGTTCAATTAATACAAATGGTAAAAAAAATCATTATCCAAAAAAAAGTTATATAAATAAATTATTAATATATTTTGACACATTTAGGAAGATTAGACTAACATTTTCATTGGTTATACATCATTCTTTTCTATAACATCATTTATACGCTGAAAACAAAAAAATAATCATATAATTGTAATGTTGTAGTAATTATACATGTTATAGTTGTTCTAGTTATACATGGATTTTGACGCATGCAACCGGGAAAGATTAGACTAATATATCTCATTGCTTCAAGATCATCTTTTTCTAGTATCATTCATACGCTGAAAACAAAAACCAGATATCACCATACTAGTTGCAAAGTTGTATTAGTTCTTCGAGTTATAGTTATATCAGGTATATTGGTTATACTCAATTTAGTTGTACAAGTTATACTTGTTCTAATTGTATTAGTTGCACTAGTAGGAGTTGTACTAGTTGTACTATTAATACTTTGTGTTCTTATTTTTTATAAATCTTGTACTTAGATGATGAAATTTGATTTCGAATAAATCATAAATGATTAAATAAGATTAGGTGGATTGATATGAGATAAGAAAATGAAAATCGATAAGTAATTGATTTTTTTTTGCTTTAAAATAATAAAAAAAGAATGAAAAAATAGGAGGAAGAAAAAAAAATAGAGTTAAATCTGGGTCGGGTTGCGGGTCTAGTCCGGGTCGGGTTAGTGGGCTTTAGTGGTTGGATTTGTAATTAAATTGACGTTTTTAGATTTTATGGTCTTTTCCTCTTATTTTTGAATTATTTTCAATTCATTTTCTAAATAGAAAAGAAAGAGGTCCATATGAGATTTTTTTGACCCCTCATGGTCCATATCAACATTTAAACCCTATAAATGAAAGAAAATATACAAGAATATTCTTCTATTTGTCAACCTTTTCGCTAGATATGTAAGTTAGGGTATCCGTCCGAGTTCTAGGTTTAGTTTTTGGGTTTTCAAATTTCGGATGAAGAGGTATAAAAGTCGTTCAGGGGGTGTTATTGGTTGTATAACTCTAATTCAACTTCATTAGATTTAAATTAGATAAAATTTTAATTTTTTTTATTTAATTTACAATTTAACATACATAATTTATCTACAAGTCTTAAAATCCTTATCAACTTATTTATAAAATCAACATAATATCATTTGATTTGTATAACAATATTGAACTCCATTTTAAATGGATTCTATTTTGAAAAGGAAATTTTGTCAATATAAACTGAAACTAAAATACCTTAAACACATAAACATATATTATCATAAAGTTAATAAACCATGAAATAGTATTTTATATAAATATCTTGACAGTATAAAGGAAATGATTTTATTTCATGTGAATCAACAAGTCAGACAATAAAGAGCACATATGAATTATCAAAAGAAAGGATAACGTTTGAAAAAAAAAAGAATTTGATACAAGAAAATTTGGGTGTGTTCCAAGAATGACAATTATTTTTCTCTTGAAAAATAGGTTAAGATGACAGAAAAAAAATATTTTTACATATACTCTCTTTCTTGTTCTTACTAGAAGTTCCTTCTATTTTTCTTTTGGAGAATTTCATTTATACCATAAGTTTGATACTACTTTGCAAATTTACTTTTAATGAATGATTATTTGCAAAAATACCTTAACTTTTTGATGAAAATAGACTTAGTTAATTTTTCTAAATATTTATAAAAAATTAGAAATTCAACATCACCCTTCTAACACTAAACCCTAAATAATAATCAATAAAGTGTAAATCCAAATGTTAATATATTTTTGATAATTTGTATTTTTGCAAAGCGGTACTTAACTTATGACATTTTTCGAAATTTCTCTTCTTTTTTTGTTATTTAGTTGACTTAACGTTAGAATATTCGGTTAGATAAATTTTGGTTTTATAAAATCTGAAGGTAAAGTGGAAGATTTGGATTGAGAAATTTTACACATAAAATTAAATCAAATCCATTCAAAAATATTTCAAGTCAAATGCATTGTAGATGTATCAAACATGAATAACATCAAATTTAAAATGTTGTATTCAAATCATTAGTTGAATAACAATGAATTTAAAATTCTTTCACTGAAAAGATTTTAAATACAAAAATGAATAAGTCAAGATTTTAAAATCGTTTAGTGGAGATATTCTAAATACAATAATCAACAACACTAGATTTGAAATTAAAAATTAAAATTAATCACTAAATAACACTAAATTATAAAACCTATAGAATTAATTTTGAATCCACTATCCAATAACACCATCTCAGGTTATTTTATAATTCAGGTGGATTTGGTTTTTTAATGTTTGGGTATTGGTTATTTTGGGGTGTATCCAGAAAACCAGAACCGTACACACTTGTAATTTTTCCTAATCATTCAAAAGACTAATAAAGGCTTGAATTGTAAGGTTTGGGAGGGTGATAGCGTGTTTTGGCATTTTACAACAATCACAAAAATGAAAAGTTGGTTTCATCTAGCGTTTGTGGTTGCAGGTAGATAATTTTTTTTTCAAAAAACTATATAAATACAAAATAAAAATATGAATTAATTTCTATATTGTAAATAGTAATATATATTATAGGGAAATTTGCCAAATATGACTCAAAACTTGATTTTAAATGCAAAAGTATACCCCAAACATCAATTAAATTTAAAACTAACCCAATAACCTTATGAAATTACAATCAGTCCCTTATCACCAAACAAAAAAACATAATTTATTTTGACGAATATAACTCTGAGAAGTCTTCTCAGTCTTCTGAGTTTGTGGAACTCGTCTCGTATAGCCGATCTTAAAAATCATTTATAAATTTTATAGAAAATATTTTTCAAGGGAAAAAATTGAAACCATGTAATTATAAAGATTTTTAAAATGATATAAATTAATATATAGTAAAATTTAATTATTTTCGACATAGATAAGTGAATGTAGTGAGTCATGGACTCATGGTATTCTTTGGTTTAGGGTTTTGTAACATATGTTGTAGTATTGTTTGTATTTTTAGGGTTTAGTTTTCTGAAAGCTCAAATTTTTGTTTGAAAATTTGATTTTTTACCTATTTGTGTTTATTTCAGTGTATATCAAACATTTTTAAGTTAAATTTGATTTTAATGAAGTGTTTAGTTAGTTCATTAAGTTTATGGTTTATATAGGGTGTAGACGATTTACCTGAAAGTTGTCTGACGAATAGTCTTCTCGTGGTTTTTACCTCAGACGACTTCCACTGATGAATATTATGTACTGTAAGACTTCCAGGAAGTCTTCTCGTGGTTTTTTACCTTAAATCGTCCATACCGAGCCAAACCTTTCATTTTATTATTGTACATTAAACTTAACTTGATAATTTACCAGACATATAAATACTATTTTTCAGTGTATGTAGAAAAGCACAAAACCGTAGCGTCGTTTCTCTCTGAGGCGACTTCAAAGGTGAATCTTCCTTTTCCACTGAATCTCCCTTTTCCGTCGTTCTCGCCGCCGCTAATCTTTCCTTTTACGACGTATCCTGTATCTCCCTCACGACAAATCTTGTTTCTTCTTCATACATAACTAACTAACCATCCGCTTTTTTTCAGATCTGAAACCGCGTCATGTTTCTTTGAACTACGCCGTCGATAAGTTTTTCCTCTTTGCTGTCGAGTTCAATTTCATGACTTAAGGCGTTTAGCAGCCGTTAAATCCTGAAATTTGTAGTCTTGATTTTTGCAGATCTGTAATTGCTGGTATTGTTGGCAACCATAACTTCCCTGACTGTAAGTCATCCACTTTTTTTTATTTATTTAGATTTTACGGGGTTTGCGTCCTCTCATTCTTATGAAAGACTACTCAGAAGATTTCCTGAAAGTGGAAGACTTCGTAGAAGACTTCCTGGAAGTATTCTAAAGTGTATGAGTTCGTAGAAGACTTCGAAGTCTTCTGAGAAGTCTTACACTCTGGAAGACTTCTGAGAAGCCATCTCACTAAAACTTACATGCAAGTCTTCTAGTATATGAATTTTGAATAGTAAGTTTGGTTTGTGTTTGAGATGTTGGTTTTTGATTGTTTTGCAGACCAGAAAATGGATATACCAGAACTACCGCAGAGGATATACACATTAGGGGAAGAGCCCATTCCCGTCAAAAAAATGTCCTATCATACATATGATTCTAAATTGCTTACTACAGTAAGTCAAGCTCTACATGATGATGAATATGAGGAGTTGAAGGACTCAAAATTGGGATTGTTCATCAAATTCAAGGAGCTGAATTTTGGATGGGCATCAAGACTGGTACATTATATCCTTAATTTCCAGCTTAACATTAAGAAGAAGTATGAGCTTTGGAGTCTTGTTGGTCCAGAGCCAGTGAGGTTTTCGCTGATAGAGTTTGAACACCTCACTATTTTGAACTGCGATTACATCGAGGACATGGAAAATTGGAGGTGTGAGGTGACGAAGGAGATGGCTTCTTTCTAGGAGATGATGGGAGTTGATGTCGATGATGGTCCAACTTCTGAGGAGATCATAGCAGCATGTCAGAGATGCCAATACTGGACTCGGGATGATCGCATGCGGCTCGGATACCTTGCCATAATCACTGGATTCATTTAGGGTAAAAAGTACTCAACAGCTACAAGTGCTAGTCTTGCAAGGCTAGTGATGGACTTGGAACAATTTGATAATTATTCATGGGGGAGAGTGGCATTCAAGTCTTGTAAGTTGTTTTAGGATAACAGAGTAAGGTATGATGAACTTTTTTTGTAACATATCCTCCTACCAAACTAGTTTTGCCTTTCGTAGAAAACTAGTTTGGTTGTGCACTAACACTAGCTTGTCGGATAAACTAGTTTGTAACATTATCTTTTGTGTAGTGAAAATGTTTAAATTCCAATTTCCCAAGTTATAAAAACATCATAACACATAAAGTTCATAAAACAAATGTCTTAACAGAGATAAGTTCATGACACAAAAAGTTCATAAAACAATCTTAATAAAGATTAGTTCATACCTCACAGACACTGTCACGAAGGTTGTCTGTCTCACAGAAGACTGTCACGAAGGTCTTCAGCCTCACAGACGACTGTAATGAAGGTCGTCTGCCTCACAGACGATGGTCACGAAAGTCGTCCAGAAGACTGTCCCGAAGGTTCTCAACTTCTGTTCTTACAATGTGTACGCGTATGGCCAGTTTCTTTGCAGGTTGAGCATCTATAAACCATGTGTTGCTTCCGGGGTTTGCGTCCTCGCAACCTGGATAGTTCCAACCAAGATTTCCATCTTGATTTCTTCTGTCACCCCGAACCACGCTTTACTTCCGGAGGAAGGCATGTGCGTGCCTCAACTTGTTGTCCAACACAAGGATATATATTATGTAAGTATCCTGCATACAAATGATCCTTTGAGTAGAGCGGGCCCACCAGTGTGGAGACATGCAAACCATCATATGTTCCAGTTGTTATAGCATGAGAGCAAGATATTCTCGATTGCATGGACACCACAATCACACTTTCCATGTTCCAAATCAACACACAGTCCATTTTGCCACTTTTTACAAAGAATCACCATCCATCAATTGGTTGGAAAAGACATGGTATCCGCTATCTCCGAACGAACAACAAGTAAGTATTCAACTCCCCGACTATGCTGAGTTGTGAGACTCAAAGAATTTTCTCTCCTTCTCCAATACCACCTTCCTAGCTTCTCCCTTATGAACTCCAACAGAAACTGAATAGGAAATCATCTTGCACGCTTCAGTGCATAATTAATAGATTCAGCGATGTTGCTCATTTTTAAGTTGTACATGTCTTTTTGACAATCAACCCTTGACCATAGGGTTACGTCAGCATCCTCCAAATACGTTGCAAGTTCCTTGTTTGCACTCCGTATCTCATCCATGTACCGGTTAAAATCATAAACTGTATGAGCATAAGCAACACCTTTTTCCAAGTACAAGAGATGCTTGCCTTTATACTTTTGGACAATGTTCTGTTGTACGTGATAATAACATATTCCTCGGGTTTCCCAAGGAAATACCCTATCAAAAGCATTTTTAATGCTCGTGTGCCAGTCCGAGACTATCACCAGAGAATACTGATCAGATATACACTCCCCAATTTTGTAAAAAAAACCATTCCCAAGAATCGTCACTTTCAGCATCTACGATTCCAAAAGCCAATGAAAATATTTGGAAATTTTCATCTTGTGCGGCTGCAACTAACATAACACCTCCATACTTCCCACTTAGGTGAGTCCCATCCACCACGATGACCTTTCTATGATACTGAAAACCTTGAATAGAAGCTCCAAAAGAGAGAAATAAATACTTAAATGTGTTCTGAGAATCAAGTTTTATACCAGTGATAGAACCCGGATTTGCTAACGAGATTTGCTCCAAATATGAAGGCAGTCGCTCATACCCATCTTTTGATGATCCTCTCACCAATTCTTGCGCATATAATAATGCTCTATATGAAGTGGTGTAATCAAGTGTCATGCCAAACATGTTCTTCATTGCATCTTTGATATGATGCGGATTTAACCCATCAATGATTTTAACTCGATCTATGAAAAGCCTACCAACATACTTCGGAGTACAATGTTTCCGTTGAGCTAGTCGATCTGTCACAAAACATGCATGAGTTTCCACATACTTTGTGACCCAAAACGTTTTTGTCCCATGTTTCACACTCGCTCTGATCTTCCATCCACAACCATTAACATGACATTTTGCCACAAGTACAATTTTTGTTGACTTGTATATTCTGAAGGAGAACTTAAGCTTCACCGCTGTCAACTGCAACTCTGAAACCAGTGCATCCTTACTAACAAAACTTTGGTTAGCATAGATATTGTTAGCATTTGAGCTTCCTTCTTCACTACCATATGTCTCTTTGAAATCTTCAAAACACATATCATCTTCTTCTTCCTCATCCTAATATTTAACTTTTCCATACTCAGTGTAATCCTCACGATCATCGACCGCTTCAGAAACATCAAGGATATCAGCATCCTCCTCCCCATCATCATTTTCATCTTCAGCCAAATTATCATCATCTTCATCTTCTTCCCCTTCATCACCTTCATCATCTTCTTCCCCTTAATCTAAAACTGTTCTCATCATTCTACGGCTTGATATATAAAGAAGTACTTTATGCGTTCTAGTTATCTCGAGAAAGTTCCAAACTTGTCTATCACTTGTAACATGAATAGGAGGGGTGTCTGGAGTTATCTGTTGCATCATTGCTTCTGGTAATGAGTAGGTTAACTCCACAACCTCTGTTTTCATGTCCATGTTATAATCTTCTTGAGCCATTTCAACAAGTTCAGCATGTGTCGAACCTTCACTCAAAAAGAACATTTTCACTCCTTTGAAATTATCAACCACAAAATTCCAAGAATCATCTTTCAACAACCATTCTCCATACACTACAGGTAACTGACGCATCATCTGAAAAATTCAAATTAAAAGACATTAGTAAACATAGAACATCAACTTCAACCGAGAAGACTTTAACAAACATGAATGTTGGTAACCTCATAAATATTCCAGTTAAGTTACGTAATTTCTTTCAGTAGCACTAATAATGATTAATAGACATGAGTTAACATGAAAGTGTTAAAAGGTCTTTATAGTTTTAGAGAAAATGAAAATTTATTAATCACAAAAAACGAAAAGTTGGTTTCATCTAGCGTTTGTGGTTGCAAGTAGATAATTTTTTTTTCAAAAAACTATATAAATACAAAATAAAAATATGAATTAATTTCTATATTGTAAATAGTAATATATATTATAGGGAAATTTGCCAAATATGACTCAAAACTTGATTTTAAATGCAAAAGTATACCCCAAACATCAATTAAATTTAAAACTAACCCAATAACCTTATGAAATTACAATCAGTCCCTTATCACCAAATAAAAAAACAAAATTTATTTTGACGAATATAACTCTAGGAAGTCTTCTCAGTCTTCTGAGTTTGTGGAACTCGTCTCGTATAGCCGATCTTAAAAATCATTTATAAATTTTATAGAAAATATTTTTCAAGGGAAAAAATTGAAACCATGTAATTATAAAGATTTTTAAAATGATATAAATTAATATATAGTAAAATTTAATTATTTTCGACATAGATAAGTGAATGTAGTGAGTCATGGACTCATGGTATTCTTTGGTTTAGGGTTTTGTAACATATGTTGTAGTATTGTTTGTATTTTTAGGGTTTAGTTTTCTGAAAGCTCAAATTTTTGTTTGAAAATTTGATTTTTTACCTATTTGTGTTTATTTCAGTGTATATCAAACATTTTTAAGTTAAATTTGATTTTAATGAAGTGTTTAGTTAGTTCATTAAGTTTATGGTTTATATAGGGTGTAGACGATTTACCTGAAAGTTGTCTGACGAATAGTATTTACTGGTTGGAAGACTTCGAGGAAGTCTTCTCGTGGTTTTTACCTCAGACGACTTCCAATGATGAATATTATGTACTGTAAGACTTCCAGGAAGTCTTATCGTGGTTTTTTACCTTAAGTCGTCCATACCGAGCCAAACCTTTCATTTTATTATTGTACATTAAACTTAACTTGATAATTTACCAGACATATAAATACTATTTTTCAGTGTATGTAGAAAAGCACAAAACAGTAGCGTCGTTTCTCTCTGAGGCGACTTCAAAGGTGAATCTTCCTTTTCCACTGAATCTCCCTTTTCCGTCGTTCTCGCCGCCGCTAATCTTTCCTTTTACGACGTATCCTGTATCTCCCTCACGACAAATCTTGTTTCTTCTTCATACATAACTAACTAACCATCCGCTTTTTTTCAGATCTGAAACCGCGTCATGTTTCTTTGAACTACGCCGTCGATAAGTTTTTCCTCTTTGCTGTCGAGTTCAATTTCATGACTTAAGGCGTTTAGCAGCCGTTAAATCCTGAAATTTGTAGTCTTGATTTTTGCAGATCTGTAATTGCTGGTATTGTTGGCAACCATAACTTCCCTGACTGTAAGTCATCCACTTTTTTTATTTATTTAGATTTTACGGGGTTTGCGTCCTCTCATTCTTATGAAAGACTACTCAGAAGATTTCCTGAAAGTGGAAGACTTCGTAGAAGACTTCCTGGAAGTATTCTAAAGTGTATGAGTTCGTAGAAGACTTCAAAGTCTTCTGAGAAGTCTTACACTCTGGAAGACTTCTGAGAAGCCATCTCACTAAAACTTACATGCAAGTCTTCTAGTATATGAATTTTGAATAGTAAGTTTGGTTTGTGTTTGAGATGTTGGTTTTTGATTGTTTTGCAGACCAGAAAATGGATATACCAGAACTACCGCAGAGGATATACACATTAGGGGAAGAGCCCATTCCCGTCAAAAAAATGTCCTATCATACATATGATTCTAAATTGCTTACTACTGTAAGTCAAGCTCTACATGATGATGAATATGAGGAGTTGAAGGACTCAAAATTGGGATTGTTCATCAAATTCAAGGAGCTGAATTTTGGATGGGCATCAAGACTGGTACATTATATCCTTAATTTCCAGCTTAACATTAAGAAGAAGTATGAGCTTTGGAGTCTTGTTGGTCCAGAGCCAATGAGGTTTTCGCTGATAGAGTTTGAACACCTCACTATTTTGAACTGCGATTACATCGAGGACATGGAAAATCGGAGGTGTGAGGTGACGAAGGAGATGGCTTCTTTCTAGGAGATGATGGGAGTTGATGTCGATGATGGTCCAACTTCTGAGGAGATCATAGCAGCATGTCAGAGATGCCAATACTGGACTCGGGATGATCGCATGCGGCTCGGATACCTTGCCATAATCACTGGATTCATTTAGGGTAAAAAGTACTCAACAGCTACAAGTGCTAGTCTTGCAAGGCTAGTGATGGACTTGGAACAATTTGATAATTATTCATGGGGGAGAGTGGCATTCAAGTCTTGTAAGTTGTTTTAGGATAACAGAGTAAGGTATGATGAACTTTTTTTGTAACATATCCTCCTACCAAACTAGTTTTGCCTTTCGTAGAAAACTAGTTTGGTTGTGCACTAACACTAGCTTGTCGGATAAACTAGTTTGTAACATTATCTTTTGTGTAGTGAAAATGTTTAAATTCCAATTTCCCAAGTTATAAAAACATCATAACACATAAAGTTCATAAAACAAATGTCTTAACAGAGATAAGTTCATGACACAAAAAGTTCATAAAACAATCTTAATAAAGATTAGTTCATACCTCACAGACACTGTCACGAAGGTTGTCTGTCTCACAGAAGACTGTCACGAAGGTCTTCAGCCTCACAGACGACTGTAATGAAGGTCGTCTGCCTCACAGACGATGGTCACGAAAGTCGTCCAGAAGACTGTCCCGAAGGTTCTCAACTTCTGTTCTTACAATGTGTACGCGTATGGCCAGTTTCTTTGCAGGTTGAGCATCTATAAACCATGTGTTGCTTCCGGGGTTTGCGTCCTCGCAACCTGGATAGTTCCAACCAAGATTTCCATCTTGATTTCTTCTGTCACCCCGAACCACGCTTTACTTCCGGAGGAAGGCATGTGTGTGCCTCAACTTGTTATCCAACACAAGGATATATATTATGTAAGTATCCTGCATACAAATGATCCTTTGAGTAGAGCGGGCCCACCAGTGTGGAGACATGCAAACCATCATATGTTCCAGTTGTTATAGCATGAGAGCAAGATATTCTCGATTGCATGGACACCACAATCACACTTTCCATGTTCCAAATCAACACACAGTCCATTTTGCCACTTTTTACAAAGAATCACCATCCATTAATTGGTTGGAAAAGACATGGTATCCGCTATCTCTGAACGAACAACAAGTAAGTATTCAACTCCCCGACTATGCTGAGTTGTGAGACTCAAAGAATTTTCTCTCCTTCTCCAATACCACCTTCCTAGCTTCTCCCTTATGAACTCCAACAGAAACTGAATAGGAAATCATCTTGCACGCTTCAGTGCATAATTAATAGATTCAGCGATGTTGCTCATTTTTAAGTTGTACATGTCTTTTTGACAATCAACCCTTGACCATAGGGTTACGTCAGCATCCTCCAAATACGTTGCAAGTTCCTTGTTTGCACTCCGTATCTCATCCATGTACCGGTTAAAATCATAAACTGTATGAGCATAAGCAACACCTTTTTCCAAGTACAAGAGATGATTGCCTTTATACTTTTGGACAATGTTCTGTTGTACGTGATAATAACATATTCCTCGGGTTTCCCAAGGAAATACCCTATCAAAAGCATTTTTAATGCTCGTGTGCCAGTCCGAGACTATCACCAGAGAATACTGATCAGATATACAACTCCCCAATTTTGTAAAAAAAACCATTCCCAAGAATCGTCACTTTCAGCATCTACGATTCCAAAAGCCAATGAAAATATTTGGAAATTTTCATCTTGTGCGGCTGCAACTAACATAACACCTCCATACTTCCCACTTAGGTGAGTCCCATCCACCACGATGACCTTTCTATGATACTGAAAACCTTGAATAGAAGCTCCAAAAGAGAGAAATAAATACTTAAATGTGTTCTGAGAATCAAGTTTTATACCAGTGATAGAACCCGGATTTGCTAACGAGATTTGCTCCAAATATGAAGGCAGTCGCTCATACCCATCTTTTGATGATCCTCTCACCAATTCTTGCGCATATAATAATGCTCTATATGAAGTGGTGTAATCAAGTGTCATGCCAAACATGTTCTTCATTGCATCTTTGATATGATGCGGATTTAACCCATCAATGATTTTAACTCGATCTATGAAAAGCCTACCAACATACTTCGGAGTACAATGTTTCCGTTGAGCTAGTCGATCTGTCACAAAACATGCATGAGTTTCCACATACTTTGTGACCCAAAACGTTTTTGTCCCATGTTTCACACTCGCTCTGATCTTCCATCCACAACCATTAACATGACATTTTGCCACAAGTACAATTTTTGTTGACTTGTATATTCTGAAGGAGAACTTAAGCTTCACCGCTGTCAACTGCAACTCTGAAACCAGTGCATCCTTACTAACAAAACTTTGGTTAGCATAGATATTGTTAGCATTTGAGCTTCCTTCTTCACTACCATATGTCTCTTTGAAATCTTCAAAACACATATCATCTTCTTCTTCCTCATCCTAATATTTAACTTTTCCATACTCAGTGTAATCCTCACGATCATCGACCGCTTCAGAAACATCAAGGATATCAGCATCCTCCTCCCCATCATCATTTTCATCTTCAGCCTAATTATCATCATCTTCATCTTGTTTCCCTTCATCACCTTCATCATCTTCTTCCCCTTAATCTAAAACTGTTCTCATCATTCTAACGGCTTGATATATAAAGAAGTACTTTATGCGTTCTAGTTATCTCGAGAAAGTTCCAAACTTGTCTATCACTTGTAACATGAATAGGAGGGGTGTCTGGAGTTATCTATTGCATCATTGATTCTGGTAATGAGTAGGTTAACTCCAAAACCTCTGTTTTCATGTCCATGTTATAATCTTCTTGAGCCATTTCAACAAGTTCAGCATGTGTCGAACCTTCACTCAAAAAGAACATTTTCACTCCTTTGAAATTATCAACCACAAAATTCCAAGAATCATCTTTCAACAACCATTCTCCATACACTACAGGTAACTGACGCATCATCTGAAAAATTCAAATTAAAAGACATTAGTAAACATAGAACATCAACTTCAACCGAGAAGACTTTAACAAACATGAATGTTGGTAACCTCATAAATATTCCAGTTAAGTTACGTAATTTCTTTCAGTAGCACTAATAATGATTAATAGACATGAG
>CAJHQQ010003967.1:0-34974 GCA_905132885.1 Moricandia moricandioides | reverse complement strand
AAAAAAAGAAGGAGAGGATACGTGTTAAAGAAGCTTTTATTTGGACTCATAAATCAGTTTAGAATCAGCCATGAATTTTAAGCAAGATCATAGGAGGTTATGATGGAAGAAAGTTATCCCACTTTTTAACGAAGTGATCCAGTTTACCCTGTTTTGGAAATTTGGCAATTTTTTTTCTTGATCTAATCAAACCAGAATTGAATAATGATGTAAGAAGCTTTATTTGGACTCATAAATCAGTGGATAATCACCCTGAAGTTGAATCCAATATCATTGGAGTTATGATAAAGAAGTTATCCCACTTTTAACCGAAGTGATTCCAGTTTGCCCTGTTTGGAGAGTTGGAAATTTCTTCTTGATACTAATAAAACCAGAATGAATCATGATGTAAGAAGCTGTGATTTGGGACTCATAAATCAGTGTATAACCACCCCTGAAGTGTAACAAGGATCATAGGAGTTATGATGAAGAAGTTATCCCACTTTTAAGCAGAAGTGATTCCAATTTACCCTGTTTGGAGATTTGGCAATTTCTTCTTGATTCTAATCAAACAAGAATAAAATCAAGATGGTGAGAAGTTTGTATTTGGACTCATAAATCAGTTAGGAATTATCCTGAAGTTGAATCAATATCATTGGAGTTATGATGAAGAAGTTATCCCACTTTTAACCGAAGTGATTCCAGTTTGCCCTATTTGGAGATTTCGCAGTTTCTCTTCATACTAATAAAACAAGAATGAATCACGATCTAAGAATCTTGATTTGGACTCATTAATCAGTGTAGAACCACCCTGAAGTTGGAGCAAGATCATAGGAGTTATGATGAAGAAGTTATCCCCACTTTTTAACCGAAGTGACTCCAGTTTACCCTGTTGGAGATTTGGGTAATTTCTTCTTGATTCTAATCAAACAGAATGAATCAAGATTTAAGAAGCTTTATTTAGACTCATAAATCAGTGCATAATCACCCTGAAGTTGAATCAATATCGTAGGAGTTGTGATGAAGATGTTATTCCAATTTTAACCGAAGTGATTCCAGTTTACCCTGTTTGGAGATTTGACAATTTCTTCTTGATACAAATAAAACCAGAATGAATCACGATGTAAGAATCTTGATTTGGACTCATAAAGCAGTTTAGAATCACCCTGAAGTTGAATCAAGATCATAGGAGTTATGATGAAGAAGTTATCCTACTTTTAACCGAAGTGATTCAAGTTTATCCTGTTTGGAGATTTGGCAATTTCTTCTTGATTCTAATCAATCCAGAATAAATCAAGATGTAAGAAGCTTTATTTGGACTCATAAATCAGTGGATAATCATCCTGAAGTTGAATCAATATCATAGGAGTTATGATGAAGATGTTATTCAACTTTTAACCGAAGTGATTCGAGTTTACCCTGTTTGGAGATTTGGCAATTTCTGTATGATTCTAATCAAACCAGAATGAATCAAGGCGTACGAAGTTTGATTTGGACTCATAAATCAATGTAGAATCATCCTGAAGTTAAATCAATATCATTGGAGTTATGATGAAGAAGTTATCCCACTTTTAACCAAAGTGATTCCAGTTTGCCCTGTTTGGAGAGTTGGCAATTTCTTCTTGATACTAATAAAACAAAAATGAATGATGATTTAAGAAGCTTGATTTGGACTCATAAATCAGTTTAGAATCACCCAGAATTTTAATCAAGGTCATAGGAGTTATGATGAAGACGTTATCCCACTTTTAACCGAAGTGATTCAAGTTTACCCTGTTTGGAGAGTTGGCAATTTCTTCTTGATACTAATAAAACCAGAATGAATCACGATGTAAGAAGCTTGATTTTGACTCATAAATCATTTTAGAATCACCCTGAATTTGAATCAAGATTATAGGAGTTATGATGAGGAAGTTATCCCACTTTTAACCGAAGTTATTCCAGTATACCTGTTTGGAGATTTGGCAATTTCTTCTTGATTCTAATCAAACCAGAATGAATAAAGAGGTAAGAATATTGATTTGGACTCATAAATCAGTGTAGAATCATCCTGAAGTTGAATCAATATCATTGGAGTTATGATGAAGAAGTTATCCCACTTTTAACCAAAGTGATTCCAATTTCCCCTGTTTGGAGAGTTGGCAATTTCTTCTTGATACTAATAAAACAAAAATGAATGATGATTTAAGAAGCTTGATTTGGACTCATAAATCAGTTTAGAATCACCCAGAATTTTAATCAAGATCATAGGAGTTATGATGAAGACGTTATCCCACTTTTAACCGAAGTGATTCAAGTTTACCCTGTTTGGAGAGTTGGCAATTTCTTCTTGATACTAATAAAACCAGAATGAATCACGATGTAAGAAGCTTGATTTTGACTCATAAATCATTTTAGAATCACCCTGAATTTGAATCAAGATTATAGGAGTTATGATGAGGAAGTTATCCCACTTTTAACCGAAGTTATTCCAGTATACCTGTTTGGAGATTTGGCAATTTCTTCTTGATTCTAATCAAACCAGAATGAATAAAGAGGTAAGAATATTGATTTGGACTCATAAATCAGTGTAGAATCATCCTGAAGTTGAATCAATATCATTGGAGTTATGATGAAGAAGTTATCCCACTTTTAACCAAAGTATTCCAGTTAGCCCTGTTCGGAGAGTTGGCAATTTCTTCTTGATACTAATAAAAAAAATAATAATCATGATGTAAGAAGCTTGATTTGGACTCATAAATCAGTTTAGAATCACCCAGAATTTGAATCAATATCATAGGAGTTATGATGAAGAAGTTATCCCACTTTTAACCGCAGTGATTCCATTTTACCCTGTTTGGAGAGTTGGCAATTTCTTCTTGATACTAATAAAACCAGAATGAATCACGATGTAAGAAGCTTTATTTGGACTCATAAATCAGTTTAGAATCACCATGAATTTTAACCAAGATCATAGGAGTTATGATGAAGAAGTTATCCCACTTTTAACCGAAGTGACTCCAGTTTACCCTGTTTGGAAATTTGACAATTTTTTCTTGATTCTAATCAAACCAGAATGAATCAAGATGTAAGAAGCTTTATTTGGACTCATAAATCAGTGGATAATCACCCTGAAGTTGAATCAATATCATTGGAGTTATGATAAAGAAGTTATCCCACTTTTAACCGAAGTGATTCCAGTTTGCCCTGTTTGGAGAGTTAGAAATTTCTTCTTGATACTAATAAAACCAGAATGAATCATGATGTAAGAAGCTTGATTTGGACTCATAAATCAGTGTAGAACCACCCTGAAGTGTAACAAGATCATAGGAGTTATGATGAAGAAGTTATCCCACTTTTAACAGAAGTGATTCCAATTTACCCTGTTTGGAGATTTGACAATTTCTTCTTGATTCTAATCAAACAAGAATGAATCAAGATGTGAGAAGTTTTATTTGGACTCATAAATCAGTTAGGAATTATCCTGAAGTTGAATCAATATCATTGGAGTTATGATGAAGAAGTTATCCCACTTTTAACCGAAGTGATTCCAGTTTGCCCTATTTGGAGATTTCACAGTTTCTTCTTCATACTAATAAAACCAGAATGAATCACGATGTAAGAATCTTGATTTGGACTCATTAATCAGTGTAGAACCACCCTGAAGTTGGAGCAAGATCATAGGAGTTATGATGAAGAAGTTATCCCACTTTTAACCGAAGTGACTCCAGTTTACCCTGTTGGAGATTTGGTAATTTCTTCTTGATTCTAATCAAACCAGAATGAATCAAGATTTAAGAAGCTTTATTTAGACTCATAAATCAGTGCATAATCACCCTGAAGTTGAATCAATATCGTAGGAGTTGTGATGAAGATGTTATTCCAATTTTAACCGAAGTGATTCCAGTTTACCCTGTTTGGAGATTTGACAATTTCTTCTTGATACAAATAAAACCAGAATGAATCACGATGTAAGAATCTTGATTTGGACTCATAAAGCAGTTTAGAATCACCCTGAAGTTGAATCAAGATCATAGGAGTTATGATGAGGAAGTTATCCCACTTTTAACCGAAGTTATTCCAGTATACCTGTTTGGAGATTTGGCAATTTCTTCTTGATTCTAATCAAACCAGAATGAATAAAGAGGTAAGAATATTGATTTGGACTCATAAATCAGTGTAGAATCATCCTGAAGTTGAATCAATATCATTGGAGTTATGATGAAGAAGTTATCCCACTTTTAACCAAAGTGATTCCAGTTAGCCCTGTTTGGAGAGTTGGCAATTTCTTCTTGATACTAATAAAACAAAAATGAATCATGATGTAAGAAGCTTGATTTGGACTCATAAATCAGTTTAGAATCACCCAGAATTTGAATCAAGATCATAGGAGTTACGATGAAGAAGTTATCCCACTTTTAACCGCAGTGATTCCATTTTACCCTGTTTGGAGAGTTGGCAGTTTCTTCTTGATACTAATAAAAACAGAATGAATCACGATGTAAGAAGCTTTATTTGGACTCATAAATCAGTTTAGAATCACCATGAATTTTAATCAAGATCATAAGAGTTATGATGAAGAAGTTATCCCACTTGTAACCGAAGTGACTCCAGTTTACCCTGTTTGGAAATTTGCCAATTTTTTCTTGATTCTAATCAAACCAGAATGAATCAAGATGTAAGAAGCTTTATTTGGAATCATAAATCAGTGGATAATCACCCTGAAGTTGAATCAATATCATTGGAGTTATGATAAAGAAGTTATCCCACTTTTAACCGAAGTGATTCCAGTTTGCCCTGTTTGGAGAGTTGGAAATTTCTTCTTGATACTAATAAAACCAGAATGAATCATGATGTAAGAAGCTTTATTTGGACTCATAAATCAGTGTAGAACCACCCTGAAGTTGAAGCAAGATCATAGGAGTTATGATGAAGAAGTTCTCCCACTTTTAACAGAAGTGATTCCAGTTTACCCTGTTTGGAGATTTGGTAATTTCTTCTTGATTCTAATCAAACCAAAATGAATCAAGATTTAAGAAGCTTTATTTGGACACATAAATCAGTGAGGAATCATCCTGAAGTTTAATTAATATCATTGAAGTTATGATGAAGAAGTTATCCCACTTTTAACCGAAGTGATTCCAGTTTGTCCTATTTGGAGATTCCGTAATTTCTTCTTGACACTAATAAAACAAGAATGAATCATGATGTAAGAAGCTTGATATGGACTCATAAATCAGTTTAGAATCACCCAGAATTTGAATCATGATTATAGGAGTTATGATGAAGAAGTTATCCCACTTTTAACCGAAGTGATTCCAGTTTACCCTGTTTGGAGAGTTGACAATTTCTTCTTGATACTAATAAAACCAGAATGAATCACGATGTAAGAAGCTTGATTTGGACTCATAAATCAGTGTAGAACCACCCTGAAGTTGAAGCAAGATCATAGGAGTTATGATGAAGAAGTTATCCCACTTTTAACAGAAGTGATTCCAATTTACCATGTTTAGAGATTTGGCAATTTCTTCTTGATTCTAATCAAACAAGAATGAATCAAGATGTGAGAAGCTTTATTTGGACTCATAAATCAGTGGAGAATCATCCTGAAGTTGAATCAATATCATTGGAGTTATGATGAAGAAGTTATCCCACTTTTAACCGAAGTGATTCCAGTTTGCCCTATTTGGAGATTTCGCAATTTCTTCTTCATACTAATAAAACCAGAATGAATCACGATGTAAGAATCTTGATTTGGACTCATAAATCAGTGTAGAACCACCCTGAAGTTGGAGCAAGATCATAGGAGTTATGATGAAGAAGTTATCCCACTTTTAACCGAAGTGACTCCAGTTTACCCTGTTGGAGATTTGGTAATTTCTTCTTGATTCTAATCAAACCAGAATGAATCAAGATGTAAGAAGCTTTATTTAGACTCATAAATCAGTGCATAATCACCCTGAAGTTGAATCAATATCATATGAGTTGTGATGAAGATGTTATTCCAATTTTAACCGAAGTGATTTCAGTTTACCCTGTTTGGAGATTTGTCAATTTCTTCTTGATACAAATAAAACCAGAATGAATCACGATGTAAGAATCTTGATTTGGACTCATAAAGCAGTTTAGAATCACCCTGAAGTTGAATCAAGATCATAGGAGTTATGATGAAGAAGTAATCCTACTTTTAACCGAAGTGATTCAAGTTTATCCTGTTTGGAGATTTGGCAATTTCTTCTTGATTCTAATCAAACCAGAATAAATCAAGATGTAAGAAGCTTTATTTGGACTCATAAATCAGTGGATAATCATCCTGAAGTTGAATCAATATAATTAGAGTTATGAAGAAGAAGTTATCCCACTTTTAACCGAAGTGATTCCAGTTTGCCCTATTTGGAGATTTGGCAATTTCTTCTTGATACTAATAAAACCAGAATGAATCATGATGTAAGAAGCTTGATTTGGACTCATAAATCAGTGTATAACCACCCTGAAGTTGAAGCAAGATCATAGGAGTTATGATGAAGAAGTTATCCCACTTTTAACAGAAGTGATTCCAGTTTACCCTGTTTGGAGATTTGGCAATTTTTTCTTGATTCTAATCAAACCAGAATGAATCAAGATGTAAGAAGCTTTTTTTGGACACATAAATCAGTGAGTAATCATCCTGAAGTTGAATTAATATCATTGGAGTTATGATGAAGAAGTTATCCCACTTTTAACCGAAGTGATTCCAGTTTGCCCTATTTGGAGATTCCGCAATTTCTTCTTGATACTAATAAAACAAGAATGAATCATGATGTAAGAAGCTTGATTTGGACTCATAAATCAGTTTAGAATCACCCAGAATTTGAATCATGATTATAGGAGTTATGATGAAGAAGTTATCCCACTTTTAACCGAAGTGATTCCAGTTTACCCTGTTTGGAGAGTTGACAATTTCTTCTTGATACTAATAAAACCAGAATGAATCACGATGTAAGAAGTTTGATTTGGACTCATAAATCAGTTTAGAATCACCCGGAATTTGAATCAAGATCATAGGAGTTATGATGAGGAAGTTATCCATCTTTTAACCGAAGTGATTCCAGTATACCTGTTTAGAGATTTGGCAATTTCTTCTTGATTCTAATCAAACCAGATTGAATTAAGAGGTAAGAAGCTTGATTTGGACTCATAAATCAGTGTAGAATCATCCTGAAGTTGAATCAATATTATTGGAGTTATGATGAAGAAGTTATCCCACTTTTAACCAAAGTGATTCCAGTTTGCACTGTTTGGAGAGTTGGCAATTTCTTCTTGACACTAATAAAACAAGAATGAATCTTTAACGACCCGATTTTCTTAAAGTTAATTTCTAAGTATTTTGCAACTTTTTATCTATCATATTATGTATATTTTTTTTTTGTTTTTGTTGTCGTGTCATATATATAAGTATCCGGTTTTCTTAACCAAACTTGGTATAATTATTTTATCAAACCAGCCTTATCTTGCGTGTGTTTAAAAGTAAGCAAACCCTATTATTTATTTTAGTCGTAGAGGGGAGCCGCTTTGATCATCTTCTCACCCGAGCTTCTCTTCTATCTAATCACCATTAGTGCTCTCCTTTTCTTCTCTTATTCTTCCTTCCTTATTTTCTTTCTCTCTGTGCGATCTCCGGTACGTTAGAAGAGGAGTGAACGAGCAGGAGCGTTGCGGCTTACGTCTCCAATTCACCATCGTTGCGAGTCACCAGTCACCGGAGCAGGAGCCTGTGTCATGGGAAGCCATCGGTGATGTTCCTATTGGAGTTACAAAGTAGGCCCAAGAGGTGGAGATGTGGAGAGGAGCAAAACGGAGCCACCATCCACCGTGTCTCACCACCACCAGCTTCGATCTATACGGCCATAGGTTGTGAGCCATTGGAGACACAAGGAATGTCACCGGAGAGTCGTGCCGTGATCACTAGTGATCGTACCAACCACCATCATCAACCGTGACCACACTCGTATTGAGATAAGTGTTGCCTCCTTTGTTACTTGTGACACAAGTAACGTATATATCATAAACCTTTAACGTGTCCTTGCATGTGTGTAGTTGAATCTTGTGCCAACCTTGGTTTGGAGTTGCTTGTGCATCACTTAAAATTATGGCGAATGAAGGTATTATTGGAACACGTTCATTCAACACCATTACTAATACGAAGACATCTGTTGGAGTGTTATTAGTGGAGCTATATATGCTCCCGAGTTATCTCTAATCATTGCAAAGGTGAGGGGCTATTCCGTAAATTCCGTTACTAGTGTAGAATTCTTTCTATCGTAGTTTTGTTTCTAAACATGTTCCGTCTGATTGGATCGAGTCTTGTGTGATAGTTAGGATTCAATGTAAACTGGAACTAGGGGTCTAGAGGATTCAACTTGACATGGATTGAGTGATGTTAAATGATGATATATATATATACATATACGTAGTTATGAGTAGGGACTATGTGATGAGGGCGGCTGTTCAGAGAGATCTGGATTAGCAACGCTTATGAGGGCGGCTATTCAGAGAGAGCTGGATAGCAACGCTTATGAGGGCGGGGGTTCGGAGACATCCGGGCTATCGACGCATAGTGGAGGGCGGGGGCTCAGAGACGTTTGGGCTGTCGGCGCTTATTTGAGTGGGGTGTGGTGCAGAGACGTTTGCATTCGACGCTTATGGTTACGGGCGGGGGTCCAGAGATGTCTGGGCTATCGACGCTTATTATGATGACGTATATCCGTATGAGGAGAATGCGGGGTGTATGAGCTAGTTATGCACTATCATCGCATTGTTTGTTCTGTGTGATGCCATAGGTGTCTTGTTTGATCATGCTAGTGCTAAACTTCCATAGTGGGAGTTCTATTATTTAGTCAGTGGTTTGCGTGTCTAGCATCCCATACCTCACTGAGTGACTCCCCTGTTGCTCACCCCTCTTTCTTCCCCCTTTCACGTGAGCATGACGAGTAGTCGGATATTTGGACGGTTTGGTGTCTTGGGGATCGTCGTATTTATATCGGTTTTCATTCGGTTTTGATACAACTTTTCGATATAAATTATACTGGTTATTAATTGTAAAAAAATGATTTATCCGCTTTTATTTTATTAAATATTGTAATATTTTATATGATATTTTTATAAATCGGTTTAATTTAATTTTGTATCGGTAGTAGCACGTCGTTCTCAAGAGAGGAGGAGACGGGTGTTACAATTTGGTATCAGAGCGGGTTTCGTCCCGGCTCCGACCCGGGATGGTGATTTATGGGACGTGGATTTCAACGATTTATAATGTTTTTGGGATTGGGAATTAAAAAAAAATTATGAAAGCCATCTGTCCAGTATCACTTGGTTAGTTGTTAGGATTTTTAATTTTTAATTTTTTTTTATTTTATTTATTATTTTGTAGGATAAGACCAAGTTTTCATTTCTTTCCATTGCCTCTTACCTTGTGTTCTTCTTTCCTCTGTAACTGTTGAAGTTCTTTCCTCGTTCTTCTTTGAATTCGGAGCGAATTCCGGTTAAGTAGGGGAGAATTGTAACGACCCGATTTTCTTAAAGTTAATTTCTAAGTATTTTGCAACTTTTTATCTATCATATTATGTATATTTTTTTTTTTGTTTTTGTTGTCGTGTCATATATATAAGTATCCGGTTTTCTTAACCAAACTTGGTATAATTATTTTATCAAACCAGCCTTATCTTGCGTGTGTTTAAAAGTAAGCAAACCCTATTATTTATTTTAGTCGTAGAGGGGAGCCGCTTTGATCATCTTCTCACCCGAGCTTCTCTTCTATCTAATCACCATTAGTGCTCTCCTTTTCTTCTCTTATTCTTCCTTCCTTATTTTCTTTCTCTCTGTGCGATCTCCGGTACGTTAGAAGAGGAGTGAACGAGCAGGAGCGTTGCGGCTTACGTCTCCAATTCACCATCGTTGCGAGTCACCAGTCACCGGAGCAGGAGCCTGTGTCATGGGAAGCCATCGGTGATGTTCCTATTGGAGTTACAAAGTAGGCCCAAGAGGTGGAGATGTGGAGAGGAGCAAAACGGAGCCACCATCCACCGTGTCTCACCACCACCAGCTTCGATCTATACGGCCATAGGTTGTGAGCCATTGGAGACACAAGGAATGTCATCGGAGAGTCGTGCCGTGATCACTAGTGATCGTACCAACCACCATCATCAACCGTGACCACACTCGTATTGAGATAAGTGTTGCCTCCTTTGTTACTTGTGACACAAGTAACGTATATATCATAAACCTTTAACCTGTCCTTGCATGTGTGTAGTTGAATCTTGTGCCAACCTTGGTTTGGAGTTGCTCGTGCATCACTTAAAATTATGGCGAATGAAGATATTATTGGAACACGTTCATTCAACACCATTACTAATAGGAAGACATCTGTTGGAGTGTTATTAGTGGAGCTATATATGCTCCCGAGTTATCTCTAATCATTGCAAAGGTGAGGGGCTATTCCGTAAATTCCGTTACTAGTGTAGAATTCTTTCTATCGTAGTTTAGTTTCTAAACATGTTCCGTCTGATTAGATCGAGTCTTGTGTGATAGTTAGGATTCAATGTAAACTGGAACTAGGGGTCTAGAGGATTCAACTTGACATGGATTGAGTGATGTTAAATGATGATATATATATATACGTATACGTAGTTATGAGTAGGGACTATGTGATGAGGGCGGCTGATCAGAGAGATCTGGATTAGCAACACTTATGAGGGCGGCTATTCAGAGAGAGCTGGATAGCAACGCTTATGAGGGCGGGGGTTCGGAGACATCCGGGCTATCGACGCATAGTGGAGGGCGGGGGCTCAGAGACGTTTGGGCGGTCGACGCTTATTTGAGTGGGGCGTGGTGCAGAGACGTTTGCATTCGACGCTTATGGTTACGGGCGGGGGTCCAGAGATGTCTGCGCTATCGACGCTTATTATGATGACGTATATCCGTATGAGGAGAATGCGGGGTGTATGAGCTAGTTATGCACTATCATCGCATTGTTTGTTCTGTGTGATGCCATAGGTGTCTTGTTTGATCATGCTAGTGCTAAACTTCCATAGTGGGAGTTCTATTACTTAGTCAGTGGTTTGCGTGTCTAGCATCCCATACCTCACTGAGTGACTCCCCTGTTGCTCACCCCTCTTTCTTCCCCCTTTCAGGTGAGGATGGCGAGTAGTCAGATATCTGGACGATTTGGTGTCTTGGGGATCATCGTATTTATATCGGTTTTCACTCGGTTTTGATACAACTTTTCGATATGAATTATTCTAGTTATTAATTGTAAATTACTGGTTATTTATTTGTTCTAAATTAAAATGATTTATCCGCTTTTATTTTATTAAATATTTTAATATTTTATATGATATTTTTATAAATCGGTTTAATTTGATTTTGTACCGGTAGTAGCACGCCGTTCTCAAGAGAGGAGGAGACAGGTGTTACAGAATCATGATGTAAGAATCTTGATTTGGACTCATAAATCAGTTGGATAATCACCCTGAGTTGAATCATATCATAGGAGTTATGATGAAGAAGTTATCCCACTTTTAACCGAAGTGATTCCAGTTTACCCTGTTTGGAGAGTTGACAATTTCTTCTTGATACTAATAAAACCAGAATGAATCACGATGTAAGAAACTTGATTTGGACTCATAAATAAGTTTAGAATCACCCTGAATTTGAATCAAGATCATAGGAGTTATGATGAACAAGTTATCCCACTTTTAACCGAAGTGACTCCAGTTTACCCTGTTTTGAGTTTTGGCATTTTTTTCTTGATTCTAATCAAACCAGAATGAATCAAGATGTAAGAATCTTTATTTGGACTCATAAATCAATGGATAATCATCCTGAAGTTGAATCAATATCATAGGAGTTATGATGAAGATGTTATTCAACTTTTAACCGAAGGGATTCCAGTTTACCCTGTTTGGAGATTTGGCAATTTCTTTTTGATTCTAATCAAACCAGAATGAATCAAGACGTAAGAAGTTTGATTTGGACTCATAAATCAGTGTAGAATCATCATGAAGTTAAATCAATAGCATTGGAGTTATGATGAAGAAGTTATCCCACTTTTAACCAAACTGATTCCAGTTTGCCCTGTTTGGAGAGTTGGCAATTTCTTCTTGATAGTAATAAAGCAAAAATGAATGATGATTTAAGAAGGTTGATTTGGACTCATAAATCAGTTTAGAATCACCCAGAATTTTAATCAAGATCATAGGAGTTATGATGAAGACGTTATCCCACTTTTAATCGAAGTGATTCAAGTTTACCCTTTTTGGAGAGTTGGCAATTTCTTCTTGATAATAATAAAACCAGAAAGAATCAAGATGTAAGAAGCTTGATTTTTACTCGTAAATCATTTTAGAATCACCCTGAATTTGAATCAAGATTATAGGAGTTATGATGAGGAAGTTATCCCACTTTTAACCGAAGTGATTCCAGTATACCTGTTTGGAGATTTGGCAATTTCTTCTTGATTCTAATCAAACTAGAATGAATAAAGAGGTAAGAAGATTGATTTGGACTCATAAATCAGTGTAGAATAACCCTGAAGTTGAATCAATATCATAGGAGTTATGATGAAGATGTTATTCCACTTTTAACCGAAGTGATTCCAGTTTACCCTTTTTGGAGATTTGGCAATTTCTTCTTGATTCTAATCAAACCAGAATGAATCAAGATGTAAGAATCTTGATTTGGACTAATAAATAAGAGTAGAATCATCCTGAAGTTGAATCAATATCATTGGAGTTATGATGAAGAAGTTATCCCACTTTTAACCAAAGTGATTCCAGTTTGTACTGTTTGGAGAGTTTGCAATTTCTTCTTGATACTAATAAAACCAGAATGAATCACTATGTAAGAAGCTTCATTTGGACTCATAAATCAGTTTATAATCACCATGAATTTGAATCAATATCATATGAGTTATGATGAAGAAGTTATCCCACTTTTAACCGAAGTGATTCCAGTTTACCATGTTTGGAGAGTTAGCAATTTCTTCTTGATACTAATAAAACCAGAATGAATCACAATGTAAGAAGCTTGATTTGGACTCATAAATCAGTTTAGAATCACCCTGAATTTGAATCAAGATCATAGGAGTTATGATGAAGAAGTTATCCCACTTTTAACCGAAGTGACTCCAGTTTACCCTGTTTGGAGATTTGGCAATTTCTTCTTGATTCTAATCAAACCAGAATGAAGCAAGATGTAAGAAGCTTTATTTGGACTCATTAATCAGTGTAGAATCACCCTGAAGTTGAATCAAGATCATAGGAGTTATGATGGAGAAGTTATCCCACTTTTAACCGAAGTGATTCCAGTTTACCCTGTTTGGAGATTTGGCAATTTCTTCTTGATTCTAATCAAACCAGAATGAATCCAGATTTAAGAAGCTTGATTTGGACTCATAAATCAGTGAGGAATCATCCTGAAGTTGAATCAATATAATTGGAGTTATGATGAAGAAGTTATCCCACTTTTAACCGAAGTGATTCCAATTTGCCCTATTTGGAGATTTGGCAATTTCTTCTTGATACTAATAAAACCAGAATGAATCATGATGTAAGAAGATTGATTTGGACTCATAAATCAGTGGATAATAACCCTGAAGTTGAATCAATATCATAGGAGTTATGATGAAGAAATTATCCCACTTTTAACCGAAGTAATTCCAGTTTACCCTTTTTGGAGATTTGGCAATTTCTTCTTGATACTAATAAAACCAGAATGAATCATGATGTAAGAAGCTTGATTTGGACTCATAAATCAGTGGATAATACCCTGAAGTTGAATCAATATCATAGGAGTTATGATGAAGAAGTTATCCCACTTTTAACCGAAGTGATTCCAGTTTACCCTTTTTGGAGATTCGGCAATTTCTTCTCTATACGAATAAAACCAGAATGAATCACGATGTAAGAAGCTTGATTTGGACTCATAAATCAGTGGATATCACCTTGAAGTTGAATCAATATCTAGGAGTTATGATGAAGAAGTTATCCCCACTTTTAACCGAAGTGATTCCAGTTTACCCTTTTTGGAGATTTGGCAATTTCTTCTTGATACTAATCAAACCAGAATGAATCACGATGTAAGAAGCTTGATTTGGACTCATAAATCAGTGGATAATCACCCTGAAGTTGAATCAATATCATAGGAGTTATGATGAAGAAGTTATCCCACTTTTAACCGAAGTGATTCCAGTTTACCCTTTTTGGAGATTTGGCAATTTCTTCTTGATACTAATAAAACCAGAATGAATCACGATGTAAGAAGCTTGATTTGGACTCATAAATCAGTGGATAATCACCCTGAAGTTGAATCAATATCATAGGAGTTATGATGAAGAAGTTATCCCACTTTTAACCGAAGTGATTCCAGTTTACCCTTTTTGGAGATTTGCAATTTCTTCTTGATACTAATAAAACCAGAATGAATCACGATGTAAGAAGCTTGATTTGGACTCATAAATCAGTGTAGAACCACCCTGAAGTTGAAGCAAGATCATAGAAGTAATGATGAAGAAGTTATGCCACTTTTAACTGAAATGACTCTAGTTTACCATGTTTGGAGATTTGACAATTTTTTCTTGATTCTAATCAAACCAGAATGAATCAAGATTTAAGAATCTTAATTTGGACTCATAAATCAGTGTAGAATCATCCTGAAGTTGAATCAATATTATTGGACTTATGATGAAGAAGTTATCCCACTTTTAACCTAAGTGATCCCAGTTAACCCTGTTTGGAGATTTGACAATTTCTTCTTGATTCTAATCAAACCAGAATGAATCAAGATGTAATAATCTTGATTTCAACTAATAAATCAGAGTAGAATCATCGTGAAGTTGAATCAATATCATTGGAGTTATGATGAAGAAGTTATCCCACTTTTAACCGAAGTGACTCCAATTTACCATGTTTGGAGATTTGACAATTTTTTCTTGATTCTAATCAAACAATAATCAAACAAGAATGAATCAAGACGTAAGAAGCTTGATTTGGACTCATAAATCAGAGTAGAATCACCCTGAAGTTGAATCAATATCATAAGAGTTATGATGAAGAAGTTATCCCACTTTTAACCGAAGTGATTCCAGTTTACCCTTTTTGGAGATTTGGCAATTTCTTCTTGATACTAATAAAACCAGAATGAATCAAGATGTAAGAAGCTTGATTTGGACTCATAAATCAGTGGATAATCACCCTGAAGTTGAATCAATATCATAGGAGTTATGATGAAGAAGTTATCCCACTTTTAACCGAAGTGATTCCAGTTTACCCTTTTTGGAGATTTGGCAATTTCTTCTTGATACTAATAAAACCAGAATGAATCACGATGTAAGAAGCTTGATTTGGACTCATAAATCAGTGGATAATCACCCTGAAGTTGAATCAATATCATAGGAGTTATGATGAAGAAGTTATCCACTTTTAACCGAAGTGATTCCAGTTTACCCTTTTTGGAGATTTGGCAATTTCTTCTTGATACTAATAAAACCAGAATGAATCACGATGTAAGAAGCTTGATTTGGACTCATAAATCAGTGGATAATCACCCTGAAGTTGAATCAATATCATAGGAGTTATGATGAAGAAGTTATCCCACTTTTAACCGAAGTGATTCCAGTTTACCCTTTTTGGAGATTTGGCAATTTCTTCTTGATTCTAATCAAACCAGAATGAATCACGATGTAAGAAGCTTGATTTGGACTCATAAATCAGTGGATAATCACCCTGAAGTTGAATCAATATCATAGGAGTTATGATGAAGAAGTTATCCACTTTTAACCGAAGTGATTCCAGTTTACCCTTTTGGAGATTTGGCAATTTCTTCTTGATACTAATAAAACCAGAATGAATCACGATGTAAGAAGCTTGATTTGGACTCATAAATCAGTGGATAATCACCCTGAAGTTGAATCAATATCATAGGAGTTATGATGAAGAAGTTATCCCACTTTTAACCGAAGTGATTCCAGTTTACCCTGTTTGGAGATTTGGCAATTTCTTCTTGATACTAATAAAACCAGAATGAATCACGATGTAAGAAGCTTGATTTGGACTCATAAATCAGTGGATAATCACCCTGAAGTTGAATCAAGATCATAGGAGTTATGATGAAGAAGTTATCCCACTTTTAACCGAAGTGATTCCAGTTTACCCTGTTTGGAGATTTGGCAATTTCTTCTTGATACTAATAAAACCAGAATGAATCACGATGTAAGAAGCTTGATTTGGACTCATAAATCAGTGTAGAATCACCCTGAAGTTGAATCAATATCATAGGAGTTATGATGAAGAAGTTATCCCACTTTTAACCGAAGTGATTCCAGTTTACCCTGTTTGGAGATTTGGCAATTTCTTCTTGATTCTAATCAAACCAGAATGAATCAAGATGTAAGAAGCTTTATTTGGACTCATAAATCAGTGGATAATCACCCTGAAGTTGAATCAATATCATAGGAGTTATGATGAAGAAGTTATCCACTTTTAACCGAAGTGATTCCAGTTTGCCCTGTTTGGAGAGTTGGCAATTTCTTCTTGATACTAATAAAACCAGAATGAATCACGATGTAAGAAGCTTGATTTTGACTCATAAATCAGTGTAGAATCACCCTGAAGTTGAATCAAGATCATAGGAGTTATGATGAAGAAGTTATCCCACTTTTAACCGAAATGACTCCAGTTTACCCTGTTTGGAGATTTGGCAATTTCTTCTTGATTCTAATCAAACCAGAACGAATCAAGATGTAAGAAGCTTTATGTGGACTCATAAATCAGTGGATAATCACCCTGAAGTTGAATCAAGATCATAGGAGTTATGATGAAGATGTTTTCCCACTTTTTACTGAAGTGACTCGAGTTTACCCTGTTTAGAGATTTGGCAATTTATTCTTGATACTAATAAAACCAGAATGAATCAAGATGTAAGAAGCTTTATTTGGAATCATAAATCAGTGTATAATCACCCTGAAGTTGAATCAAGATCATCGGAGTTATGATGAAGAAGTTATCCCACTTTTAACCGAAGTGATTCCAGTTTACCCTGTTTGGAGATTTGGCAATTTCTTCTTGATTCTAATCAAACCAGAATGAATCAAGATGTAAGAAGCTTTATTTGGACTCATAAATCCGTGGATAATCACCCTGAATTTAAATCAATATCATTGGAGTTATGATGAAGAAGTTATCCCACTTTTAACCGAAGTGATTCTAGTTTGCCCTGTTTGGAGATTTGGAAATTTCTTCTTGATACTAATAAAACCAGATTGAATCACGATATAAGAAGCTTGATTTGGACTCATAAATCAGTGCAGAATCACCCTGAAGTTGAATCAAGATCATAGGAGTTATGATGAAGAAGTTATCCCAGTTTTAACCGAAGTGACTCCAGTTTACCCTGTTTGGAGATTTGGTAATTTCTTCTTGATTCTAATCAAACCAGAATGTATCAAGATGTAAGAACCTTTTTTTGACTCATAAATCAGTGGATAATCACCCTGAAGTTAAATCAATATCATTGGAGTTATGATGAAGAAGTTATCCCACTTTTAACCGAAGTGATTTCAGTTTGCCCTGTTAGGAGAGTTGGCAATTTCTTCTTGATACTAATAAAACCATAATGAATCAAGATGTAAGAATCTTGATCTGGACTCATAAATCAGTGTAGAATCACCCTGAAGTTGAATCAAGATCATAGGAGTTATGATGAAGATGTTATCCCACTATTTACCGAAGTGACTCTAGTTTACCCTGTTTGGAGATTTGGCAATTTATTCTTGATACTAATAACACCAGAATGAATCACGATGTAAGAAGCTTGATTTGGACTCATTAATCAGTGTATAATCACCCTGGAGTTGAATCAATATCATTGGAGTTATGATGAAGAAGTTATCCCACTTTTAACCGAAGTGATTCTAGTTTACCCTGTTTGGAGATTTGACAATTTCTTCTTGATTATAATCAAACCAGAATGAATCAAGATGTAAGAATATTTATTTGCACTTATAAATCAGTGGATAATCACCCTGAATTTGAATCAATATCATAGGAGTTATGATGAAGATGTTATTCCACTTTTAACCGAAGTGATTCCAGTTTACCCTGTTTGGAGATTTGGCAATATCTTCTTGATTCTAATCAAACCAGAATGAATCAAGATTTAAGAATCTTGATTAGGACTCATAAATCAGTTTAGAATAATCCTGAAGTTGAATCAAGATCATAGGAGTTATGATGAAGAAGTTATCCCCTTTTAACCGAAGTGACTCCAGTTTACCCTGTTTGGAGATTTGCCAATTTCTTCTTGATTCTAATCAAAACAGAATGTATCAAGATGTAAGAAGCTTTTTTTTTGACTCATAAATCAGTGGATAATCACCCTGAAGTTGAATCAATATCATTGGAGTTATGATGAACAAGTTATCCCACTTTTAACCGAAGTGATTCCAGTTTGCCATGTTTAGTGAGTTGGCAATTTCTTCTTGATACTAATAAAACCATAATGAATCAAGATGTAAGAATCTTGATCTAGACTCATAAATCAGTGTAGAATCACCCTGAATTTGAATCAAGATCATAGGAGTTATGAAGAAGATGTTATCCCACTTTTTACCGAAGTGACTCCAGTTTACCCTGTTTGGAGATTTGGCAATTTATTCTTGATACTAATAAAACCAGAATGAATCACGATGTAAGAAGCTTGATTTGGACTCATTAATCAGTGTAGAATAACCCTGGAGATGAATCAATATCATTGGAGTTATGATGAAGAAGTTATCCCACTTTTAACCGAAGTGATTCTAGTTTACCCTTTTTGGAGATTTGGCAATTTATTCTTGATACAAATAAAACCAGAATGAATCACGGTGTAAGAATCTTGATTTCGACTCATAAATCAGTTTAGAATCACCCTGAAGTTGAATCAAGATCATAGGAGTTATGATGAAGAAGTTATCCCACTTTTAACCGAAGTGATTCCAGTTTACCCTGTTTGGAGATTTGGCAATTTCTTCTTGATTCTAATCAAACCAGAATGAATCAAGATGTAATAATATTGATTTGGACTCATAAATCAGTGTAGAATCATCCTGAAGTTGAATCAAGATCATAGGAGTTATGATGAAGAAGTTATCCCACTTTTAACCGAAGTGACTCCAGTTTACCCTGTTTGGAGATTTGGCAATTTCTTCTTGCTTCTAATCAAACCAGAATGAATCAACATGTAAGAAGCTTTATTTGGACTCATAAATCAGTGGATAATCACCCTGAATTTGAATCAATATTATAGGAGTTATGATGAAGATGTTATTCCACTTTTAACCGAAGTGATTCCAGTTTACCCTGTTTTGAGAGTTGGCAATTTCTTTTTGATACTAATAAAACCAGAATGAATCATGATGTAAGAAGCTTGATTTGGACTCATTAATCAGTGTATAATCACCCTGAAGTTGAATCAAGATCATAGGAGTTATGATGAAGAAGTTATCCCACTTTTAACCGAAGTGATTCCAGTTTACCCTGTTTGGAGATTTGGCAATTTCTTCTTGATTCTAATCAAACCAGAATGAATCAACGATGTAAGAATCTTGATTTGGACTCATAAATCAGTTTAGAATCACCCTGAAGTTGAATAAAGATCATAGGAGTTATGATGAAGAAGTTATCCCACTTTTAACCGAAGTGACTCCAGTTTACCCTGTTTGGAGATTTGACAATTTCTTCTTGATTCTAATCAAACCAGAATGAATCAAGATGTAAGAAGCTTTATTTGAATCATAAATCAGTGGATAATCACCCTGAAGTTGAATCAATATCATAGGAGTTATGATGAAGAAGTTATCCCACTTTTAACCGAAGTGATTCCAGTTTACCCTGTTTGGAGAGTTTGGCAAATTTCTTCTTGATACTAATCAAAACCAGAATGAATCACGATGTAAGAATCTTGATTTGGACTCATAAATCAGTTTAGAATCACCCTGAAGTTGAATCAAGATCATAGAGTTATGATGAAGAGTTATCCCACTTTTAACCGAAGTGATTCCAGTTTACCCTGTTTGGAGATTTGGCAATTTCTTCTTGATACTAATAAAACCAGAATGAATCACGATGTAAGAATCTTTATTTGGACTCATAAATCAGTGGATAATCACCCTGAAGTTGAATCAAGATCATAGGAGTTATGATGAAGATGTTATCCCACTTTTAACCGAAGTGATTCCAGTTTACCCTGTTTGGAGATTTGGCAATTTCTTCTTGATACTAATAAAACCAGAATGAATCACGATGTAAGAAGCTTGATTTGGACTCATTAATCAGTGTATAATCACCCTGAAGTTGAATCAATATCATAGGAGTTATGATGAAGAAGTTATCCCACTTTTAACCGAAGTGATTCCAGTTTACCCTGTTTGGAGATTTGGCAATTTCTTCTTGATTCTAATCAAACCAGAATGAATCAAGATTTAAGAATCTTGATTAGGACTCATAAATCAGTTAGAATAATCCCTGAAGTTGAATCAAGATCATAGGAGTTATGATGAAGAAGTTATCCCCTTTTAACCGAAGTGACTCCAGTTTACCCTGTTTGGAGATTTGCCAATTTCTTCTTGATTCTAATCAAAACAGAATGTATCAAGATGTAAGAAGCTTTTTTTTGACTCATAAATCAGTGGATAATCACCCTGAAGTTGAATCAATATCATTGGAGTTATGATGAAGAAGTTATCCCACTTTTAACCGAAGTGATTCCAGTTTGCCATGTTTAGTGAGTTGGCAATTTCTTCTTGATACTAATAAAACCATAATGAATCAAGATGTAAGAATCTTGATCTAGACTCATAAATCAGTGTAGAATCACCCTGAATTTGAATCAAGATCATAGGAGTTATGAAGAAGATGTTATCCCACTTTTTACCGAAGTGACTCCAGTTTACCCTGTTTGGAGATTTGGCAATTTATTCTTGATACTAATAAAACCAGAATGAATCACGATGTAAGAAGCTTGATTTGGACTCATTAATCAGTGTAGAATAACCCTGGAGTTGAATCAATATCATTGGAGTTATGATGAAGAAGTTATCCCACTTTTAACCGAAGTGATTCTAGTTTACCCTTTTTGGAGATTTGGCAATTTATTCTTGATACAAATAAAACCAGAATGAATCACGATGTAAGAATCTTGATTTGGACTCATAAATCAGTTTAGAATCACCCTGAAGTTGAATCAAGATCATAGGAGTTATGATGAAGAAGTTATCCCACTTTTAACCGAAGTGATTCCAGTTTACCCTGTTTGGAGATTTGGCAATTTCTTCTTGATTCTAATCAAACCAGAATGAATCAAGATGTAATAATATTGATTTGGACTCATAAATCAGTGTAGAATCATCCTGAAGTTGAATCAAGATCATAGGAGTTATGATGAAGAAGTTATCCCACTTTTAACCGAAGTGACTCCAGTTTACCCTGTTTGGAGATTTGGCAATTTCTTCTTGATTCTAATCAAACCAGAATGAATCAACATGTAAGAAGCTTTATTTGGACTCATAAATCAGTGGATAATCACCCTGAATTTGAATCAATATTATAGGAGTTATGATGAAGATGTTATTCCACTTTTAACCGAAGTGATTCCACTAATAAAACCAGAATGAAACACGATGTAAGAAGCTTGTTTTGGAATCATTAATCAGTGTAGAATCACCCTGGAGTTGAATCAATATCATTGGAGTTATGATGAAGAAGTTATCCCACTTTTAACCGAAGTGAATCTAGTTTACCCTGTTTGGAGATTTGGCAATTTCTTCTTGATACAAATAAAACCAGAATGAATAAAGATGTAAGAAACTTTATTTGGACTAATAAATTAGTGGATAATCACCCTGAATTTGAATCAATATCATAGGAGTTATGATGAAGATGTTATTCCACTTTTAACCGAAGTGATTCCAGTTTATCCTGTTTAGAGATTTGGCAATTTCTTCTTGATTCTAATCAAACCAGAATGAATCAAGATGTAAGAAGCTTTATTTGGATTCATAAATTAGTGGATAATCACCCTGAATTTGAATCAATATCATAGGAGTTATGATGAAGATGTTATTCCACTTTGAACCGAAGTGATTCCAGTTTACCCTTTTTGGAGATTTGGTAATTTCTTCTTGATTCTAATCAAACCAGAATGAATCAAGATGTAAGAATATTGATTTGGACTCATAAATCAGGGTAGAATCATCCTGAAGTTGAATCAAGATCATAGGAGTTTTGATGAAGAAGTTATCCCACTTTTAACCAAAGTGACTCCAGTTTACCCTGTTTGGAGATTTGGCAATTTCTTCTTGATTCTAATCAAACCAGAATGAATCAACATGTAAGAAGCTTTATTTGACTCATAAATCAGTGGATAATCACCCTGAATTTGAATCAATATTATAGGAGTTATGATGAAGATGTTATTCCACTTTTAACCGAAGTGATTCCAGTTTACCCTGTTTTGAGAGTTGGCAATTTCTTTTTGATACTAATAAAAACAGAATGAATCATGATGTAAGAAGCTTGATTTGGACTCATTAATCAGTGTAGAATCACCCTGAAGTTGAATCAAGATCATAGGAGTTATGATGAAGAAGTTATCCCACTTTTAACCGAAGTAACTCCAGTTTACCCTGTTTGGAGATTTGACAATTTCTTCTTGATTCTAATCAAACCAGAATGAATCAAGATGTAAGAAGCTTTATTTGGACTCATAAATCAGTGGATAATCACCCGGAATTTGAATCAATATCATAGGAGTTATGATGAAGATGTTATTCCACTTTTAACCGAAGTGATTCCAGTTTATCCTGTTTAGAGATTTGGCAATTTCTTCTTGATTCTAATCAAACCAGAATGAATCAAGATGTAAGAAGCTTTATTTGGATTCATAAATTAGTGGATAATCACCCTGAATTTGAATCAATATCATAGGAGTTATGATGAAGATGTTATTCCACTTTGAACCGAAGTGATTCCAGTTTACCCTGTTTAGAGATTTGGCAATTTCTTCTTGATTCTAATCAATCCAGAATGAATCAAGATGTAAGAATCTTGATTTGGCTCATAAATCAGTGGATAATCACCCTGAATTTGAATCAATATTATAGGAGTTATGATGAAGATGTTATTCCACTTTTAACCGAAGTAATTCCAGTTTACCCTGTTTTGAGAGTTGGCAATTTCTTTTTGATACTAATAAAAACAGAATGAATCACGATGTAAGAAGCTTGATTTGGACTCATTAATCAGTGTAGAAACACCCTGGAGTTGAATCAATATCATTGGAGTTATGATGAAGAAGTTATCCCACTTTTAACCGAAGTGAATCTAGTTTATCCTGTTTGGAGATTTGGTAATTTCTTCTTGATACAAATAAAACAAGAATGAATCACGATGTAAGAATCTTGATTTGGACTCATAAATCAGTTTAGAATCACCCTGAAGTTGAATAAAGATCATAGGAGTTATGATGAAGAAGTTATCCCACTTTTAACCGAAGTGACTCCAGTTTACCCTGTTTGGAGATTGGCAATTTCTTCTTGATTCTAATCACACCACAATGAATCAAGATGTAAGAAGCTTTATTTGGAATCATAAATCAGTGGATAATTACCCTGAAGTTAAATCAATATCATTGGAGTTATGATGAAGAAGTTATCCCACTTTTAACCGAAGTGATTCCAGTTTGCCCTGTTTGGAGAGTTGGCATTTTCTTCTTGATACTAATAAAACCAGAATGAATCACGATGTAAGAATCTTGATTTGGACACATAAATCAGTTTAGAATCACCCTGAAGTTGAATCAAGATCATAGGAGTTATGATGAAGAAGTTATTCCACTTTTAACCGAAGTGATTCCAGTTTACCCTGTTTGGAGATTTGGCAATTTCTTCTTGATTCTAATCAAACCAGAATGAATCAAGATGTAAGAATCTTGATTTGGACTCATAAATCAGTGTAGAATTATCCTGAAGTTGAATCAAGATCATAGGAGTTATGATGAAGAAGTTATCCCACTTTTAACTGAAGTGACTCCAGTTTACCCTGTTTGGAGATTTGGCAATTTCTTCTTGATTCTAATCAAACCAGAATGAATCAAGATGTAAGAATCTTGCTTTGGACTCATAAATCAGTGGATAATCACCCTGAAGTTTAATCAATATCATCAGAGTTATGTTGAAGAAGTTATCCCACTTTTAACCGAACTGATTCCAGTTTGCCCTGTTTGGAGAGTTGGCAATTTCTTCTTGATACTAATAAAACCAGAATGAATCACAATGTAAGAAGCTTGATTTGGACTCATAAATCAGTGTAAAATCACCCTGAAGTTGAATCAAGATCATAGGAGTTATGATGAAGAAGTTATCCCACTTTTAACCGAAGTGACTCCAGTTTACCCTGTTTGGAGATTTGGCAATTTCTTCTTGATTCTAATCAAAACAGAATGAATAAAGATGTAAGAAGCTTTATTTGGACTCATAAATCAGTGGATAATCACCCTGAATTTGAATCAATATCATAGGAGTTATGATGAAGATGTTATTCCACTTTTAACCGAAGTGATTCCAGTTTACCCTGTTTGGAGATTTGGCAATTTCTTCTTGATTCTAATCAAACCAGAATGAATCAAGATGTAAGAAGCTTTATTTGGACTCATAAATCAGTGGATAATCACCCTGAAGTTGAATCAATATCATAGGAGTTATGATGAAGATGTCATTCCACTTTTAACCGAAGTGATTCCAGTTTACCCTGTTTAGAGATTTGACAATTTCTTCTTGATTCTAATCAAACCAGAATGAATCAAGATATAAGAAGCTATATTTGGACTCATAAATTAGTGGATAATCACCCTGAATTTGAATCAATATCATAGGAGTTATGATGAAGATGTTATTCCACTTTTAACTGAAGTGATTCCAGTTTACCCTGTTTGGAGATTTGGCAATTTCTTCTTGATTCTAATCAAACCAGAATGAATCAAGATGTAAGAAGCTTTATTTGGACTCATAAATCAGTGGATAATCACCCTGAATTTGAATCAATATCATAGGAGTTATGATGAAGATGTTATTCCACTTTTAACCGAAGTGATTCCAGTTTGCCCTGTTTGGAGATTTGGCAATTTCTTCTTGATTCTAATCAAACCAGAATGAATCAAGATGTAAGAAGCTTGATTTGGACTCATAAATCAGTGTATAATCACCCTGAAGTTGAATCAAGATCATAGGAGTTATGATGAAGAAGTTATCCCACTTTTAACCGAAGTGACTCCAGTTTACCCTGTTTGGAGATTTGGCAATTTCTTCTTGATTCTAATCAAACCAGAATGAATCAAGATGTAAGAAGCTTTATTTGGACTCATAAATCAGTGGATAATCACCCTGAATTTGAATCAATATCATAGGAGTTATGATGAAGATGTTATTCCACTTTTAACCGAAGTGATTCCAGTTTACCCTGTTTGGAGATTTGGCAATTTCTTCTTGATTCTAATCAAACCAGAATGAATCAAGATGTAAGAAGCTTTATTTGGACTCATAAATCAGTGGATAATCACCCTGAAGTTGAATCAATATCATAGGAGTTATGATGAAGATGTTATTCCACTTTTAACCGAAGTGATTCCAGTTTACCCTGTTTAGAGATTTGGCAATTTCTTCTTGATTCTAATCAAACCAGAATGAATCAAGATGTAAGAAGCTTTATTTGGACTCATAAATTAGTGGATAATCACCCTGAATTTGAATCAATATCATAGGAGTTATGATGAAGATGTTATTCCACTTTTAACCGAAGTGATTCCAGTTTACCCTGTTTGGAGATTTGGCAATTTCTTCTTGATTCTAATCAAACCAGAATGAATCAAGATGTAAGAAGCTTTATTTGGACTCATAAATCAGTGGATAATCACCCTGAATTTGAATCAATATCATAGGAGTTATGATGAAGATGTTATTCCACTTTTAACCGAAGTGATTCCAGTTTACCCTGTTTGGAGATTTGGCAATTTCTTCTTGATTCTAATCAAAACCAGAATGAATCAAGATGTAAGAATCTTGATTTGGACTCATAAATCAGTGTATAATCACCCTGAAGTTGAATCAAGATCATAGGAGTTATGATGAAGAAGTTATCCCACTTTTAACCGAAGTGACTCCAGTTTACCCTGTTTGGAGATTTGGCAATTTCTTCTTGATTCTAATCAAACCAGAATTAATCAAGATGTAATAAGCTTTATTTGGACTCATAAATCATTGGATAATCACCCTGAATTTAAATCAATATCATTGGAGTTATGATGAAGAAGTTATCCCACTTTTAACCGAAGTGATTCCAGTTTACCCTGTTTGGAGATTTGGCAATTTCTTCTTGATTCTAATCAAACCAGAATGAATCAAGATGTAAGAAGCTTTATTTGGACTCATAAATCAGTGGATAATCACCCTGAAGTTGAATCAATATCATAGGAGTTATGATGAAGAAGTTATTCCACTTTTAACCGAAGTGATTCCAGTTTACCCTGTTTGGAGATTTGGCAATTTCTTCTTGATTCTAATCAAACCAGAATGAATCAAGATGTAAGAATCTTGATTTGGACTCATAAATCAGTGTAGAATCACCCTGAAGTTGAATCAAGATCATAGGAGTTATGATGAAGAAGTTATCCCACTTTTAACCGAAGTGACTCCAGTTTACCCTGTTTGGAGATTTGGCAATTTCTTCTTGATTCTAATCAAACCAGAATGAATCAAGATGTAAGAAGCTTGATTTGGACTCATAAATCAGTGGATAATCACCCTGAAGTTTAATCAATATCATAGAGTTATGATGAAGAAGTTATCCCACTTTTAACCGAAGTGATTCCAGTTTGCCCTGTTTGGAGATTTGGCAATTTCTTCTTGATACTAATAAAACCAGAATGAATCAAGATGTAAGAAGCTTGATTTGGACTCATAAATCAGTGTAAAATCACCCTGAAGTTGAATCAAGATCATAGGAGTTATGATGAAGAAGTTATCCCACTTTTAACCGAAGTGACTCCAGTTTACCCTGTTTGGAGATTTGGCAATTTCTTCTTGATTCTAATCAAACCAGAATGAATCAAGATGTAAGAAGCTTTATTTGGACTCATAAATCAGTGGATAATCACCCTGAATTTGAATCAATATCATAGGAGTTATGATGAAGATGTTATTCCACTTTTAACCGAAGTGATTCCAGTTTACCCTGTTTGGAGATTTGGCAATTTCTTCTTGATTCTAATCAAACCAGAATGAATCAAGATGTAAGAAGCTTTATTTGGACTCATAAATCAGTGGATAATCACCCTGAAGTTGAATCAATATCATAGGAGTTATGATGAAGATGTCATTCCACTTTTAACCGAAGTGATTCCAGTTTACCCTGTTTAGAGATTTGACAATTTCTTCTTGATTCTAATCAAACCAGAATGAATCAAGATATAAGAAGCTTTATTTGGACTCATAAATTAGTGGATAATCACTCAGAATTTGAATCAATATCATAGGAGTTATGATGAAGATGTTATTCCACTTTTAACTGAAGTGATTCCAGTTTACCCTGTTTGGAGATTTGGCAATTTCTTCTTGATTCTAATCGAATGAATCAAGATGTTAGAAGCTGTATTTGGACTCATAAATTAGTGGATAATCACCCTGAGTTATGATGAAGATGTTATTCCACTTTGAACCGAAGTGATTCCAGTTTGCCCTGTTTGGAGATTTGGCAATTTCTTCTTGATTCTAATCAAACCAGAATGAATCAAGATGTAAGAATCTTGATTTGGACTCATAAATCAGTGTATAATCACCCTGAAGTTGAATCAAGATCATAGGAGTTATGATGAAGAAGTTATCCCACTTTTAACCGAAGTGACTCCAGTTTACCCTGTTTGGAGATTTGGCAATTTCTTCTTGATTCTAATCAAACCAGAATTAATCAAGATGTAATAAGCTTTATTTGGACTCATAAATCATTGGATAATCACCCTGAATTTAAATCAATATCATTGGAGTTATGATGAAGAAGTTATCCCACTTTTAACCGAAGTGATTCTAGTTTGCCCTGTTTGGAGATTTGGCAATTTCTTCTTGATACTAATAAAACCAGAATGAATCATGATGTAAGAAGATTGATTTGGACTCATAAATCAGTGTAGAATCACCCTGAAGTTGAATCAAGATGATAGGAGTTATGATGAAGAAGTTATCCCACTTTTAACCGAAGTGACTCCAGTTTACCCTGTTTGGAGATTTGGCAATTTCTTCTTGATTCTAATCAAACCAGAATGAATCAAGATGTAAGAAGCTTTATTTGGACTCATAAATCAGTGGATAATCACTCTGAATTTGAATCAATATCATAGGAGTTATGATGAAGATGTTATTCCACTTTTAACCGAAGTGATTCCAGTTTACCCTGTTTAGAGATTTGGCAATTTCTTCTTGATTCTAATCAAACCAGAATGAATCAGGATGTAAGAAGCTTTATTTGGACTCTTAAATTAGTGGATAATCACCCTGAATTTGAATCAATATCATAGGAGTTATAATGAAGATGTTATTCCACTTTTAACCGAAGTGATTCCAGTTTACCCTGTTTAGAGATTTGGCAATTTCTTCTTGATTCTAATCAAACCGTAATGAATCAAGATGTAAGAAGCTTTATTTGGACTCATAAATTAGTGGATAATCACCCTGAATTTGAATCAATATCATAGGAGTTATGATGAAGATGTTGTTCCACTTTGAACCGAAGTGATTCCAGTTTACCCATTTTGGAGATTTTGTAATTTCTTCTTGATTCTAATCAAACCAGAATGAATCAAGATGCAAGAATCTTTATTTGGACTCATTAATCAATTAGAATCATTATGAAGTTTAATCAAGATCATAGGAGTTATGATGAAGTTATCCCACTTTTAACCGAAGTGACTCCAGTTTACCCTGTTTGGAGATTTGACAATTAATCAAACCAGAATGAATCAAGATGAAAGAATCTTTATTTAGACTCATAAATCAGTGTAGAATCATCCTGAAGTTGAATCAAGATCATAGGAGTTATGATGAAGAAGTTATCCCACTTTTAACCGAAGTGACTCCAGTTTACCCTGTTTGGAGATTTGGCAATTTCTTCTTGATTCTAATCAAACCAGAATGTATAAAGATGTAAGAAGCTTTATTTTGACTCATAAATCAGTGTATAATCACCCTGATATTGAATCAATATCATTGGAGTTATGATGAAGAAGTTATCCCACTTTTAACCGAAGTGATTCCAGTTTGTCCTGTTTGGAGAGTTGGCAATTTCTTCTTGATACTAATAAAACAAGAATAAATCACGATGTAAGAATCTTGATTTGGGCTCATAAATCAGATTAGAATCACCCTGAAGTTGAATCAAGATGATAGGAGTTATGATGAAGAAGTTATCCCACTTTTAACCGAAGTGACTCCAGTTTACCCTGTTTGGAGATTTGGCAATTTCTTCTTGATTCTAATCAAACCAGAATGAATCAAGATGTAAGAAGCTTTATTTGGACTCATAAATCAGTGGATAATCACCCTGAATTTGAATCAATATCATAGGAGTTATGATGAAGAAGTTATTCCACTTTTAACCGAAGTGATTCCAGTTTACCCTGTTTGGAGATTTGGCAATTTTTTCTTGATTCTAATCAAACCAGAATGAATCAAGATGTAAGAATCTTGATTTGGACTCATAAATAGTGTAGAATCATCCTGAATTTGAATCAATATCATAGGAGTTATGATGAAGAAGTTATCCCACTTTTAACCGAAGTGACTCCAGTTTACCCTGTTTGGAGATTTGGCAATTTCTTCTTGATTCTAATCAAACCAGAATGAATCAAGATGTAAGAAGCTTTATTTGGACTCATAAATCAGTGGATAATCACCCTGAATTTGAATCAATATCATTGGAGTTATGATGAAGAAGTTATCCCACTTTTAACCGAAGTGATTCCAGTTTGCCCTGTTTGGAGATTTGGCAATTTCTTCTTGATACTAATAAAACCAGAATGAATCACGATGTAAGAAGCTTGATTTGGACTCATAAATCAGTGTATAATCACCCTGAAGTTGAATCAAGATCATAGGAGTTATGATGAAGAAGTTATCCCACTTTTAACCGAAGTGACTCCAGTTTACCCTGTTTGGAGATTTGGCAATTTCTTCTTGATTCTAATCAAACCAGAATGAATCAAGATGTAAGAAGCTTTATTTGGACTCATAAATCAGTGGATAATCACCCTGAATTTGAATCAATATCATAGGAGTTATGATGAAGATGTTATTCCACTTTTAACCGAAGTGATTCCAGTTTACCCTGTTTAGAGATTTGGCAATTTCTTCTTGATTCTAATCAAACCAGAATGAATCAAGATGTAAGAAGCTTTATTTGGACTCATAAATTAGTGGATAATCACCCTGAATTTGAATCAATATCATAGGAGTTATAATGAAGATGTTATTCCACTTTTAACCGAAGTGATTCCAGTTTACCCTGTTTAGAGATTTGGCAATTTCTTCTTGATTCTAATCAAACCAGAATGAATCAAGATGTAAGAAGCTTTATTTGGACTCATAAATTAGTGGATAATCACCCTGAATTTGAATCAATATCATAGGAGTTATGATGAAGATGTTATTCCACTTTGAACCGAAGTGATTCCAGTTTACCCTTTTGGAGATTTGTAATTTCTTCTTGATTCTAATCAAACCAGAATGAATCAAGATGTAAGAATCTTGATTTGGACTCATAAATCAATGTAGAATCATTCTGAAGTTTAATCAAGATCATAGGAGTTATGATGAAGTTATCCCACTTTTAACCGAAGTGACTCCAGTTTACCCTGTTTGGAGATTTGGCAATTAATCAAACCAGAATGAATCAAGATGAAAGAATCTTTATTTAGACTCATAAATCAGTGTAGAATCATCCTGAAGTTGAATCAAGATCATAGGAGTTATGATGAAGAAGTTATTCCACTTTTAACCGAAGTGATTCCAGTTTACCTTGTTTGGAGATTTGGCAATTTCTTCTTGATTCTAATCAAACCAGAATGAATCAAGATGTAAGAATCTTGATTTGGACTCATAAATCAGTGTATAATCACCCTGAAGTTGAATCAAGATCATAGGAATTATGATGAAGAAGTTATCCCACTTTTAACCGAAGTGACTCCAGTTTACCCTGTTTGGAGATTTGGCAATTTCTTCTTGATTCTAATCAAACCAGAATGAATCAAGATGTAAGAAGCTTTATTTGGACTCATAAATCAGTGGATAATCACCCTGAATTTAATCAATATCATTGGAGTTATGATGAAGAAGTTATCCCACTTTTAACCGAAGTGATTCCAGTTTGCCCTGTTTGGAGATTTGGCAATTTCTTCTTGATACTAATAAAACCAGAATGAATCAAGATGTAAGAAGCTTGATTTGGACTCATAAATCAGTGTAGAATCACCCTGAAGTTGAATCAAGATCATAGGAGTTATGATGAAGAAGTTATCCCACTTTTAACCGAAGTGACTCCAGTTTACCCTGTTTGGAGATTTGGCAATTTCTTCTTGATTCTAATCAAACCAGAATGAATCAAGATGTAAGAAGCTTTATTTGGACTCATAAATCAGTGGATAATCACCCTGAAGTTGAATCAATATCATAGGAGTTATGATGAAGAAGTTATCCCACTTTTAACCGAAGTGATTCCAGTTTGCCCTGTTTGGAGATTTGGCAATTTCTTCTTGATACTAATAAAACCAGAATGAATCACGATGTAAGAAGCTTGATTTGGACTCATAAATCAGTGTAAATCACCCTGAAGTTGAATCAAGATCATAGGAGTTATGATGAAGAAGTTATCCCACTTTTAACCGAAGTGACTCCAGTTTACCCTGTTTGGAGATTTGGCAATTTCTTCTTGATTCTAATCAAACAGAATGAATAAAGATGTAAGAAGCTTTATTTGGACTCATAAATCAGTGGATAATCACCCTGAATTTGAATCAGTATCATAGGAGTTATGATGAAGAAGTTATTCCACTTTTAACCGAAGTGATTCCAGTTTACCCTGTTTGGAGATTTGGCAATTTCTTCTTGATTCTAATCAAACCAGAATGAATCAAGATGTAAGAAGCTTTATTTGGACTCATAAATCAGTGGATAATCACCCTGAAGTTGAATCAATATCATAGGAGTTATGATGAAGATGTCATTCCCACTTTTAACCGAAGTGATTCCAGTTTACCCTGTTTAGAGATTTGCAATTTCTTCTTGATTCTAATCAAAACCAGAATGAATCAAGATGTAAGAAGCTTTATTTGGACTCATAAATCAGTGGATAATCACCCTGAATTTGAATCAATATCATAGGAGTTATGATGAAGATGTTATTCCACTTTTAACCGAAGTGATTCCAGTTTACCCTGTTTGGAGATTTGGCAATTTCTTCTTGATTCTAATCAAACCAGAATGAATCAAGATGTAAGAAGCTTTATTTGGACTCATAAATCAGTGGATAATCACTCTGAATTTGAATCAATATCATAGGAGTTATGATGAAGATGTTATTCCACTTTTAACCGAAGTGATTCCAGTTTACCCTGTTTAGAGATTTGCAATTTCTTCTTGATTCTAATCAAACCAGAATGAATCAGATGTAAGAAGCTTTATTTGGACTCATAAATTAGTGGATAATCACCCTGAATTTGAATCAATATCATAGGAGTTATAATGAAGATGTTATTCCACTTTTAACCGAAGTGATTCCAGTTTACCCTGTTTAGAGATTTGGCAATTTCTTCTTGATTCTAATCAAACCAGAATGAATCAAGATGTAAGAAGATTTATTTGGACTCATAAACCAGTGGATAATCACCCTGAAGTTGAATCAATATCATTGGAGTTATGATGAAGAATTTATCCCACTTTTAATCGAAGTGATTCCAGTTTGCCCTGTTTGGAGAGTTGGCAATTTCTTCTTGATACTAATAAAACCAGAATGAATCACGATGTAAGAAGCTTGATTTGGACTCATAAATAAAGTGTAAAATCACCCTGAAGTTGAATCAAGATCATAAGAGTTATGATGAAGAAGTTATCCCACTTTTAACCGAAGTGACTCCAGTTTACCCTGTTTGGAGATTTGGCAATTTCTTCTTGATTCTAATCAAAACAGAATGAATAAAGATGTAAGAAGCTTTATTTGGACTCATAAATCAGTGGATAATCACCCAGAATTTGAATCAATATCATAGGAGTTATGATGAAGATGTTATTCCACTTTTAATCGAAGTGATTCCAGTTTACCCTGTTTAGAGATTTGGCAATTTCTTCTTGATTCTAATCAAACCAGAATGAATCAAGATGTAAGAAGCTTTATTTGGACTCATAAATTAGTGGATAATCACCCTGAATTTGAATCAATATCATAGGAGTTATAATGAAGATGTTATTCCACTTTTAACCGAAGTGATTCCAGTTTACCCTGTTTAGAGATTTGGCAATTTCTTCTTGATTCTAATCAAACCAGAATGAATCAAGATGTAAGAACTTTATTTGGACTCATAAATTAGTGGATATCACCCTGACTTTGAATCAATATCATAGGAGTTATGATGAAGATGTTATTCCACTTTGAACCGAAGTGATTCCAGTTTACCCTTTTGGAGATTTTGTAATTTCTTCTTGATTCTAATCAAACCAGAATGAATCAAGATGTAAGAATCTTGATTTGGACTCATAAATCAATGTAGAATCATTCTGAAGTTTAATCAAGATCATAGGAGTTACGATGAAGTTATCCCACTTTTAACCGAAGTGACTCCAGTTTACCCTGTTTGGAGATTTGGCAATTAATCAAACCAGAATGAATCAAGATGAAAGAATCTTTATTTAGACTCATAAATCAGTGTAGAATCATCCTGAAGTTGAATCAAGATCATAGGAGTTATGATGAAGAAGTTATTCCACTTTTAACCAAAGTGATTCCAGTTTACCCTATTTGGAGATTTGGCAATTTCTTCTTGATTCTAATCAAACCAGAATGAATCAAGATGTAAGAATCTTTATTTGGACTCATAAATCAGTGTAGAATTGTCCTGAAGTTGAATCAAGATCATAGGAGTTATGATGAAGAAGTTATCCCACTTTTAACTGAAGTGACTCTAGTTTACCCTGTTTGGAGATTTGGCAATTTCTTCTTGATTCTAATCAAACCAGAATGAATCAAGATTTAAGAATCTTTCTTTGGACTCATAAATCAGTGGATAATCACCCTGAAGTTTAATCAATATCATCAGAGTTATGATGAAGAAAGTTATCCCACTTTTAACCGAAGTGATTCCAGTTTGCCCTGTTTGGAAGTTGGCAATTTCTTCTTGATACTAATAAAACCAGAATGAATCACAATGTAAGAAGCTTGATTTGGACTCATAAATCAGTGTAAAATCACCCTGAAGTTGAATCAAGATCATAGGAGTTATGATGAAGAAGTTATCCCACTTTTAACCGAAGTGACTCCAGTTTACCCTGTTTGGAGATTGGCAATTTCTTCTTGATTCTAATCAAAACAGAATGAATAAAGATGTAAGAAGCTTCATTTGGACTCATAAATCAGTGGATAATCACCCTGAATTTGAATCAGTATCATAGGAGTTTATGATGAAGATGTTATTCCACTTTTTAACCGAAGTGATTCCATTTTACCCTGTTTGGAGATTTGGCAATTTCTTCTTGATTCTAATCAAACCAGAATGAATCAAGATGTAAGAGCTTTATTTGGACTCATAAATCAGTGGATAATCACCCTGAAGTTGAATCAATATCATAGGAGTTATGATGAAGATGTCATTCCACTTTTAACCGAAGTGATTCCAGTTTACCCTGTTTAGAGATTTGACAAT
>CAJHQQ010003966.1:0-34981 GCA_905132885.1 Moricandia moricandioides | reverse complement strand
TACGTATACACTCGAAATGAATGTTTGCTGGGTGGACCAATTTATGGTGTCCACGATATGTTATCTTTGCCCTATAACAACCCTTTGTCCATGTGTACACTATCTACGTATCTCACGCCCAAACTGGTTCATAACCACATTTAACCGGTGTCCATGGACTTACGTGTACACTAGAACTGACAGTTTACTGTTGGCCAATTATGGTGTCCACCATATATTATCTTTTCCCTGTACCAACCCTTTGTCCATGTGTACACTATCTACGTATCCACGTTCAAACCGGTTCATAACCAATGTGTGGTGTCCACAATATCATAACTTCGCCCTGTTACATATGATACCCAGGTGTAAACTATCTTCGCCCTTACAGTTTATTGTTGGGCCAATGTATGGTGACCACCATATGTTATCTTTGCCCTGTACCAACCCTTTGTCCATGTGTACACTATCTACGTATCCACGTGCAAACCGGTTCATAACCAATGTGTTGTGTCCACAATATGATAACTTCGCCCTGTTACATATGATACCCAGGTGTACACTATCTTCGCCCTTACAGTTTATTGTTGGCCCAATGTATGGTGTCCACCATATGTTATCTTTGCCCTGTACCAACCCTTTGTCCATGTGTACACTATCTACGTATCCACGTTCAAACCGGTTCATAACCAATGTGTGGTGTCCACAATATGATAACTTCGCCCTGTTACATTTTACCGGTGTCCATAGACTTACGTGTACACTAGAACTGACAGTTTACTGTTGGGCCAATGTATGGTGTCCACCATATGTTATCTTTGCCATGTACCAACCCTTTGGCCATGTTCACACACCTTATCAATCTGCACACCATCCCAGACGTCTGGATTATCACTGATGCGGATGAACCCCACTTAGATATAGTGTACAGTATCATACATAATGTTCACTATCAACATATACATATGGATGACGGGATGGTAAATGGCAGAGAGTTCGTTGTATGAACACCATCCCTTCGTCCACATATAACAACCCTTCGTCCAACTGTACACTATCATTCAAAATTTACACTACATACTTCTATCATTCATTCTATGGTGTTGAGAAAAAAGGTCTGCATGTTATCAGCCAACACCTGTACGTGTCCACACACCATGGCGTTCGTAACCACACTTTATCGGGGTCCATCTACTTACATGTACACTCCAAATGACCGTTCACTGGTGGACCAATGTATGGTGTCCACAATATGTTAACTTTGCCCTGTAACTACCCTTTGTCCATGTGTACACTATCTACGTATCCACGTTCAAACCCGGTTCATAACCCAATTTGTGGTGTCCACGATATGATAACTTCGCCCTGTTACATATGATACCCAGGTGTACACTATCTACGTATCCACGTCCAAACCGGTTCATGACCAGACTTTACCGGTGTCCATGGACTTACGTGTACCCTCGAACAGACAGTTTACTGGTGGACCAATGTATGGTATCTACGATATGTTATCTTCGCCCTGTAACAACCCTTTGACCATGTGTACACTTTCTACGTATCCACGTCCAAACCGGTTCGAATTTACACAATGTACACAACAACTCCAAAATTAGTTCCCACCCATTACAGATAAACAACCCTTCGTTCAACTGTACACTATCATTCACAATTTACACTATATACTTCTATCATTCATTTTATGGTGTTGAGAAATTGGCATTTTATCAGCCAACACCTGTGCGTCTCCACACACCATGGCGTTCATAACCACACTTTATTGGTCTCCATGTACTTACGTGTACACTCGAAATGACTGTTTTCTGGTGGAACAATTAATGGTGTCCACGATATGTTATCTTTGCCCTGTACCAAGCCTTTGTCCATGTGTACACTATCTACGTATCCACGTTCAAGCCGGTTCATAACCAATGTGTGGTGTCCACAATATGATAACTTCGCCCTGTTACATATGATACCCAGGTGTAAACTATCTTCGCCCTTACAGTTTATTGTTGGGCCAATGTATGGTGTCCACCATATGTTATCTTTACCCTGTACCAACCCTTTGTCCATGTGTACACTATCTACGTATCCATGTTCTAACCGGTTCATAACCAATGTGTGGTGTCCACAATATGATAACTTCGCCCTGTTACATTTTACCGGTTTCCATAGACTTACGTGTACACTAGAACTGACAGTTTACTGTTGGGCTAACATATGGTGTCCACCATATGTTATCTTTGCCCTGTACCCACCCTTTGGCCATGTTCACACCCCTTATCAATCTGCACACCATCCCAGACGTCTGGATTATCACTGATGCGGATGAACCCCACTTAGATATAGTGTACAGTATCATACATAATGTTCACTACCAACATATACATATGGATGACGGGATGGTAAATGGCAGAGAGTTCGTTGTATGAACACCATCCCTTCGTCCACATATGAACAACCCTTCGTCCAACTGTACACTATCATTCAAAATTTAAACTACATACTTCTATCATTCATTCTATGGTGTTGAGAAAAAAGGTCTGCATGTTATCAGCCAACACCTGTACGTGTCCACACACCATGGCGTTCGTAACCACACTTTATCGGGGTCCATCTACTTGCATGTACACTCGAAATGACCGTTCACTGGTGGACCAATGTATGGTGTCCACAATATGTTAACTTTGCCCTGTAACTACCCTTTGTCCATGTGTACACTATCTACGAATCCACGTTCAAACCGGTTCATACCCAATGTGTGGTGTCCACGATATGATAACTTCGCCCATGTTACATATGATACCCAGGTGTACACTATCTACGTATCCACGTCCAAACCGGTTCGTGACCAGACTTTACCGGTGTCCATGGACTTCCGTGTACACTCGAACAGCCAGTTCACTGGTGGACCAATGTATGGTGTCCACGATATGTTATCTTCGCCCTGTAACAACCCTTTCACCATGTGTACACTTTCTACGTATCCACGTCCAAACAGGTTCGAATTTAAACAATGTACACTACAACTCCAAAATTAGTTCCCACCCATTACAGATAAACAACCCTTCGTTCAACTGTACACTATCATTCACAATTTACACTATATACTTCTATCATTCATTTTATGGTGTTGGAAAATTTGCATGTTATCAGCCAACACCTGTACGTGTCCACACACCATGGCGTTCATAACCAAACTTTATCGGTATCCATGTACTTACGTATACACTCGAAATGAATGTTTGCTGGTGGACCAATTTATGGTGTCCACGATATGTTATCTTTGCCCTGTAACAACCCTTTGTCCATGTGTACACTATCTACGTATCTCACGCCCAAACTGGTTCATAACCACATTTAACCGGTGTCCATGGACTTACGTGTACACTAGAACTGACAGTTTACTGTTGGGCCAATGTATGGTGTCCACCATATATTATCTTTTCCCTGTACCAACCCTTTGTCCATGTGTACACTATCTACGTATCCACGTTCAAACCGGTTCATAACCAATGTGTGGTGTCCACAATATCATAACTTCGCCCTGTTACATATGATACCCAGGTGTAAACTATCTTCGCCCTTACAGTTTATTGTTGGGCCAATGTATGGTGTCCACCATATGTTATCTTTGCCCTGTACCAACCTTTTGTCCATGTGTACACTATCTACGTATCCACGTGCAAACCGGTTCATAACCAATGTGTTGTGTCCACAATATGATAACTTCGCCCTGTTACATATGATACCCAGGTGTACACTATCTTCGCCCTTACAGTTTATTGTTGGCCCAATGTATGGTGTCCACCATATGTTATCTTTGCCCTGTACCAACCCTTTGTCCATGTGTACACTATCTACGTATCCACGTTCAAACCGGTTCATAACCAATGTGTGGTGTCCACAATATGATAACTTCGCCCTGTTACATTTTGCCGGTGTCCATAGACTTACGTGTACACTAGAACTGACAGTTTACTGTTGGGCCAATGTATGGTGTCCACCATATGTTATCTTTGCCATGTACCAACCCTTTGGCCATGTTCACACCCCTTATCAATCTGCACACCATCCCAGACGTCTGGATTATCACTGATGCGGATGAACCCCACTTAGATATAGTGTACAGTATCATACATAATGTTCACTAGCAACATATACATATGGATGACGGGATGGTAAATGGCAGAGAGTTCGTTGTATGAACACCATCCCTTCGTCCACATATAACAACCCTTCGTCCAACTGTACACTATCATTCAAAATTTACACTACATACTTCTATCATTCATTCTATGGTGTTGAGAAAAAAGGTCTGCATGTTATCAGCCAACACCTGTACGTGTCCACACACCATGGCGTTCGTAACCACACTTTATCGGGGTCCATCTACTTACATGTACACTCCAAATGACCGTTCACTGGTGGACCAATGTATGGTGTCCACAATATGTTAACTTTGCCCTGTAACTACCCTTTGTCCATGTGTACACTATCTACGTATCCACGTTCAACCCGGTTCATAACCAATTTGTGGTGTCCACGATATGATAACTTCGCCCTGTTACATATGATACCCAGGTGTACACTATCTACGTATCCACGTCCAAACCGGTTCATGACCAGACTTTACCGGTGTCCATGGACTTACGTGTACCCTCGAACAGACAGTTTACTGGTGGACCAATGTATGGTATCTACGATATGTTATCTTCGCCCTGTAACAACCCTTTGACCATGTGTACACTTTCTACGTATCCACGTCCAAACCGGTTCGAATTTACACAATGTACACAACAACTCCAAAATTAGTTCCCACCCATTACAGATAAACAACCCTTCGTTCAACTGTACACTATCATTCACAATTTACACTATATACTTCTATCATTCATTTTATGGTGTTGAGAAATTGGCATTTTATCAGCCAACACCTGTGCGTCTCCACACACCATGGCGTTCATAACCACACTTTATTGGTCTCCATGTACTTACGTGTACACTCGAAATGACTGTTTTCTGGTGGAACAATTAATAGTGTCCACGATATGTTATCTTTGCCCTGTACCAAGCCTTTGTCCATGTGTACACTATCTACGTATCCACGTTCAAGCCGGTTCATAACCAATGTGTGGTGTCCACAATATGATAACTTCGCCCTGTTACATATGATACCCAGGTGTAAACTATCTTCGCCCTTACAGTTTATTGTTGGGCCAATGTATGGTGTCCACCATATGTTATCTTTACCCTGTACCAATCCTTTGTCCATGTGTACACTATCTACGTATCCACGTTCTAACCGGTTCATAACCAATGTGTGGTGTCCACAATATGATAACTTCGCCCTGTTACATTTTACCGGTTTCCATAGACTTACGTGTACACTAGAACTGACAGTTTACTGTTGGGCTAACATATGGTGTCCACCATATGTTATCTTTGCCCTGTACCCACCCTTTGGCCATGTTCACACCCCTTATCAATCTGCACACCATCCCAGACGTCTGGATTATCACTGATGCGGATGAACCCCACTTAGATATAGTGTACAGTATCATACATAATGTTCACTACCAACATATACATATGGATGACGGGATGGTAAATGGCAGAGAGTTCGTTGTATGAACACCATCCCTTCGTCCACATATGAACAACCCTTTGTCCAACTGTACACTATCATTCAAAATTTAAACTACATACTTCTATCATTCATTCTATGGTGTTGAGAAAAAAGGTCTGCATGTTATCAGCCAACACCTGTACGTGTCCACACACCATGGCGTTCGTAACCACACTTTATCGGGGTCCATCTACTTACATGTACACTCGAAATGACCGTTCACTGGTGGACCAATGTATGGTGTCCACAATATGTTAACTTTGCCCTGTAACTACCTTTTGTCCATGTGTACACTATCTACGTATCCACGTTCAAACCGGTTCATAACCAATTTGTGGTGTCCACGATATGATAACTTCGCCCTGTTACATATGATACCCAGGTGTACACTATCTACGTATCCACGTCCAAATCGGTTCATGACCAGACTTTACCGGTGTCCTTGGACTTACGTGTTCCCTCGAACAGACAGTTTACTGCTGGACCAATGTATGGTGTCCACGATATGTTATCTTCGCCCTGTAACAACCCTTTGACCATGTGTACACTTTCTACGTATCCACGTCCAAACCGGTTCGAATTTACACAATGTACACTACAACTCCAAAATTAGTTCCCACCCATTACAGATAAACAACCCTTCGTTCAACTGTACACTATCATTCACAATTTACACTATATACATCTATCATTCATTTTATGGTGTTGAGAAATTTGCATTTTATCAGCCAACACCTGTACGTGTCCACACACCATGGCGTTCATAACCACACTTTATTGGTGTCCATGTACTTACGTGTACACTCGAAATGACTGTTTACTGGTGGACCAATTAATGGTGTCCACGATATGTTATCTTTGCCCTGTTACAAGCCTTTGTCCATGTGTACACTATCTACGTATCTCACGCCCAAACTGGTTCATAACCACTTTTAACCGGTGTCCATGGTCTTACGTGTACACTAGAACTGACAGTTTACTGTTGGGCCTATGTATGCTGTCCACCATATGTTATCTTTGCGTGTACCAACCCTTTGGCCATGTTCACACCCCTTATCAATCTGCACACCATCCCAGACTTCTGGATTATCAATGATGCGGATGAACCCCACTTAGATATAGTGTACAGTATCATACATAATGTTCACTAGCAACATATACATATGGACACCGGGTTGGTAAATGGCAGAGAGTTCGTTGTATGAACACCATCCCTTCGTTGACATATAAACAACCCTTTGTCCAACTGTACACTATCATTCAAAATTTACACTACATGCTTCTATCATTCATTCTATGGTGTTGAGAAAAAAGGTCCGCATGTTATCAGCCAACACCTGTACGTGTCCACACACCATTGTGTTCATAACCACACTTTACCGGGGTCCATCTACTTACGTGTACACTCGAAATGACCGTTTACTGGTGGACCAATGTATGGTGTCCACACTATGTTAACTTTGCCCTCTAACTACCCTTTGTCCATGTGCACACTATCTACGTGTCCACGTCCAAACCGGTTCATAACCACACTTTACCGGTATCCATGGACTTGCGTGTACACTCGAGCATACAGTTTACTGGTGAACCAATGTATGGTGTCCACAATATGTTATCTTTTCCCTGTAACAACCGTTTGGCCATGTATACACTTTCTATGTTTCCACGTCCAAACCGGTTCGAATCTAAACAATGTACACTACAACTCCAAAATTAGTTCACAGCCATTACAAATATGTACACCATCTAGTTTTGAGAAAACAGGTCTGCATGTTATCAGACAAGCCCCGCCCTTCTTAAGTCCGAATTTAAATCAGTATCCACATGGATACATTCAGACGGCTTCGGTGTACACTATCACCATATACATATGGACGGCGGGTTGGTAAATGGCAGAGAGTTCGTTGTATGAACACCATCCCTTCGTCCACATATAAACAACCCTTCGTCCAACTGTAAGCTATCATTCAAAATTTACACTATATACTTCTATCATTCATTTTATGGTGTTGAGAAAGTAGCATGTTATCAGCCAACACCTGTACGTGTCCACACACCATGGCGCCCATTACCACACTTTATCGGTCTCCATGTACTTACCTGTACACTCGAAATGACTGTTTACAGGTGGCCCAATGTATTGTGTCCACGATATGTTATCTTTCCCCTGTAACAACCCTATGTCCAAGTGTACACTATCTTCGTATCCACGCCCAAACCGGTTCATAACCACACTTTACCGGTGTCCATAGACTTCCGTGTACACTGGCACTTACAATTTACTTGTGGACCAATGTATGGTGTCCACCATATGTTATCTTTGCCCTGTAACAACCCTTTGGCCATGTGTACACACTTTACGTTGTCCACGTTTGTTGGCTTTTATATCTTCATAGTCTTTAATCCTACTCAAAGTGCTATCCACATGTACACTTACCGACCCCATAAGTGTACACACTTATAGTTGTCCATGCACTATATAGTTCTTAACCAAACTTCATCGGTGTCCACGTACACCAGAAGTTAGGAAACACCAAAATAAAGTTGTTATAGAGTTTCAACCGTTCTTACATCGTTTATACACAATAGGTCATAAGTTATCAAAATACATCCAACACCTAAGACATAACTTAACAAAATGAATCCAACCCTAAACACCTTTACATATCCGAGACACTAAAAAAAACAGTCTTTCAACATACCCTCTCAACCACCATCAAACGTACAAAGGCACCACCCACCCCTTGTAAAGATCCATAGCATACTGCTTCCTAATCATGTCCACAACCTCATCATTCAGGACCGAGTTTCCAACATCCATGCCATTCGCATGCATCTCCATAAGCTTTGCAGCCAAAGGCACACAATCTCCACTCCGCCTGTTCTCGTCAACACCAGCAATCCGCTCAATCAAGAACGGAGCAAACTCATGCTCGCCGGCATCAACCGTGGGGCTCACCTTGCGGGCAATGTACGGAAGCATCCTAGACATATCTGCCAACAACTCACAAACTTCTTCCTCTGAATTCAAACATGGGTTTGGGTCCAACACCAATACTCTCCACTCCGCTAAACTAATGCACAATCCAACCCAATGGCTATCACCCCACTTCATTGGCGTATAAAGCCTATCCACCTCCACACCCCATGTCATATTCTTCATAGTCAGATATTTCGTTACCCTTGCATCCGCCACAACTACAGTCTTATCATTAGCCGCCTTAAAGGATCTCGCTCTCCCTTGCAAGTGACAGGCAAACCATGGCGGCACGAACATGCCCTGATTCATCAAAACAGGCACTCCATGTCTCTCCTCAACGAACTTCATCAACACCTCCATATGCTGTTCCGGAAACATCCATCCCAACACAACATGGGTCAGACTATTTAACTAAAAGAAAAAACATAAACTATGAATGCGTCATCGAATTTACCTTATCAGACAACAATTCCTGAGAGTTTGCTAGTTCAATGAAGAACTTATTGTTGAGGTCGTGTTTGCCTCCTGCCTTTGCATGAACTCTGTCATCAAGATCACAAATAACTCATCAATTAGGATTTGGTTCTATTAGAAGGAAAAACAACTATAAAGCAAACACAACTATAAAGCTAACTCACGCTTCCTGTGTGGACTCCAAAACCTTCATAAAGGCTGGGTAATCACAGTCTGCCACTGAAGGAACAATTTCTGCTACTACGTTTGGATCTTTCGTTAGAAACAAGGCCGCCAAGTTGGCTTCCTGCTCACCCGGTTTGCGAGGCGCAATAACCGCACTTGGCACAACATTGACAGTGGACTCATAACTAAGTCCGCCAACATCCATACCAACCTGTCAAGATATAATAGTGTTACGGTGGACAATAACAAAAGATGTGCACTCACCAATATTTGTGTCTACGTGGACAACAGTTAGGGTGTACAAGAAATTCGTACTTGCTCTCCAACAGGTCCAGCCTCACTCTCATCAACAGCTCCAGCCGCGTTCTTATCATCACCCACAACGCTGGTCTCCTTCGGAGTTATGGTATCACTATCGACCCTCTACGAAAAACAATATCCACACACCCATTATAGGTGTACACAGAAACAACGTTTAACCACACAGAGAATTTAACCACTCAGTTGACAATATCGACAACCCATTAATAGTGTAACGGTGTACAACAGCAAGAGATGTACTCCACACACGTTTTGTGTCCACGTGGACAACACAATGCATACAAAAAAATCATACCTGCTCTCCGACAGGTCCAGCCTCACTCTCATCAACCGCTCCAGCCTCGTTCTTATCATCTCCCCCGACGCTGGTCTCATTTGGAGCCATGGTATCACTATCGATTCTCTGAAAAAAAAATTATCCACACCCCATTATAGGTGTACACAGAAACAACTTTAAACCAAACAATACATTTAACCAAACAATGAACAAGCTTCTAAAAAACCTGGTTGGCGTGCGGTGTCACCGCATCCTCCGCCATTTCTACTGCATTAGTCGGTTGTTGTTTCTGCAAGACCCCAAAATCCACGTACGTGCCACCACCTGCTAACATGTTAGGTCCACTCTCGTTCACCTGCGGACATACAACACTCTTTCACGGACGTATAAATTCATTACGCGCGGGATATAACAAAATGTACCGTAGCTTGAGACGTCCCAGTAAAACCCTCCACTAATACATCCAACCTCTCAGCATCCTGCAAGAATGTTAACAAATTTTTAAGAGGAAACAATTACGTAAACAGACACGTTTCAAAGAGCCAAAAAATAAAAAAAAAATTAACCTCCCCGGTTAAACCGTTTCCTGGACTACCGCCACATGTATCATCACCTTCAAAGCTACTACCCTGCCCATCAACGTAACTCAGTGGGTTAACATTGGCTAGCACGCCCAATGGACCACCACCGCCTAAACCTACCTGACTATCAGCAACGAAGTAGGTGTTGCTAGTCGTGCCATGATACAAAACATTACCGTCCAACCCCGGACGACCATCATCCGCCCACTGCAATGGGATCCCATCGCCTTCCTTCATCCTAACTAACAAACGTGGTGCCTCGGCCGACGAGAAACTGTCACCAGCGCCGCTTTTTCGAGCTACTGTTTCCTCTACCCTCGCAGCCATATCCTCCGACCCATTACCGTCACCCTGGTTGTTAGTGCTTCCCCCTACATGCTGCCCGCCACACTCTTCAAAACCATCGTCAGCAACTCCATATCCCTGTTGAGAACAACCACCCTGTTCCCTCACAGAACCACGTCTCCTACCCCTTCTGCGCCCAACTCGCCGAACAAGTAACTTGACAGTCTTCTTCAACGAAACAACCTCCTTCTTCAACGCTTCAACATCCGAAGTCAGGCGGGCCACAACAATATCTACGGGCCTTTCCGCAAGGCCACCCGTTTGACCATCTACTCCCTGATTCATGGAAGGCCCCTCTCCGTCACACTCTACACCATCGACCCTTCCACTCACTCTTCTCTTTTTCTTCTTAGCACCGCCGTGAACATAAAGGTCCACGCGCGTGTCCCCCCCACCCCAGTCAGTCTTGCGGAATATCCTCCCTTTTTTCAGCTCTCCATCCATGTAAGCAACCTCATGATCCATCCTCTCGTCGTCGAAAGGTGTCCACTCTTCCCCACCCATGGTTGCAAGCTCAAGCATGGGTTGCACTTTTAACTACACAAAAGCCAGAAACAAGTTACAATTAAACCCCCAATTAACAACATAGCAAATGGCATCCAAAGAAATCTATCTATGTCCATTCGTACACCAAAATTGTTGTCCACATGTAGACACCATACACATGTACACCTAGGTTGTGTCCACATATCCAACATTGCACTGTCCACAAATCCTTTAACTCATTGTACACATGTCAACATTGTTGTGTTCACATGTACATCATTCTGGTGTCCACATATACGACGACTTTCCGTCTATCTATGCTACACACATAAACATCATTCACTAAACTAGACATGTGTATAAAACTAGCAACCACATATGCTTACGCCCATTAGGTGTCCAGCCGAAAAAAAACAAAGTTCAGTGTCCACAAGAAGATCCAATTAAACTAATGCTCACCACACTAGACACCTACAAACAGACCTATTGTGCAGTCGAGTATACCTCTGGGTCATGTTCAGCGTTGCGGATGTCGATTATGTTCAACCCCGCGTGCTTCGGTAAAATGGACTTCTTGTAGTCCTTCAACTTCACACTGTCGTCACCAGACAAACGACCAAGCAAACCAGGGATGCACTCATAAGCCACAAGCTGTAGCGCTAGGGGGAACCCAACCATTTTCGATGTCTCCTGCATCATACGCTTCACGAACTCCCCAACAGGATCTTCAACCTTATCAAGAATCTTAGGCCCAGGCTTCATGGTACTAATTGTCCACAGATAGGACTCTCTCCCCCAAGGAAATGCGAAGAACTTCCTCAAATCCTCCACTAGCATAACATACTTCAAACTCGGCCTAGGATTCTGCGAAGTCCTAACCAAAACACCATCCACGATTATTATAAGACAGAGTCTCAACCTATGCCAACCATCCATTTTATAATCACCAGCAACAACATTGACAAGATGCTCTATTGTGACATCACGATCATCTCCAATGAGTTTACCCCAGAACTCGTAGTTCTTCTCCGTTGGCTTGGGCTCGTACACGTGAGTGTATCCATCATCGAACTCAACACAGGGTAGACCCGTAACAGCGCCAAACTCGGCCAAAGAGAATCTGAAAGGATTTCCCCCGAATACCGTCCATACCTCGAACTTCTTCTTCGTTATCAATTGCCTCACTAACATGGCATGTCCAAGCTTTCCCGACATCGAACACCGACGGGCAGGTAGTTCCATAAGCCTCCCAAAGGGTGACCGCATCAACATATCCCACTCGTCGGAACCTTCCAAGACATCTCGCACAAACAATAGCAAATCAACCGTTGAGTAACAATTCAATCGCCGGTCGGGGAATCGATCCGTCGCAAACAGTCGCTTCGGCAGCTTCAAGTCCACACCATCGACTTCTCCTCCTCCTGAAATACAAACGGGGAACCCATTTTCTTCACACGAAGCAAATTGAAGTTACTTTAAAAAAAAAAAAAACCCCCTCAAGGACTCACCGTCGACGCTCCGTCCTCCGGAGATTTCTTTCCCGGGTCGTTTCCGTCGAGTAGACATTATTAGTCCCAAGATTAAACGAGAATGCAATGCTAAACCCCCTCAAACTCGCCGTGACACAACTTTTTCCAAAGGAACCGGTTTCGTGATTTTCAGATTTTAGGGTGAAAGATAACGAACCGACAACCAATGAGATGAAGCAAAAAAAGTTCCAAGTTAAAATAAGTTTATACTTCTGTCTCGGGTACACAACCAGGGGAGAAAAACCTAATTTCGAATTTTAAAAAAATAAAACACAACAGGAACTAAACCTAATTTCCCTAACTACAGGGGTACCAAAGTTATGTGGCTAGTTACACAATTTAGAGGGACTTTTTGAGTCTTTTCACACAATAACTACTCCTGTATAAGGAACTGCCTCAGCGTGAAAGAGAAACTCGGTAACTGCCTCCACGTGAAATTAACTCATATAATACATTAGGTTCGTCATAGTGGTTAAGCATCAAAGAGTTATTGAATCTACAAAGGTTTGAATCCCCCGGTCAACTCTTTTTATAATTATTATTTCAAACCGTAATGGACAGCTCATCTCCCGAGATTACACATAAGCCTCCATTAATAACATGTCATCATCCATAAATGTTTGACTAACAGATAACAGGTGAATAAATGAATTAGCCTAATTTTATTAGTTCATATATGAAATTTAAAATGAATCTATGTTGAGCCTATGTTGAAGCATAAATTGTCCATTTTCCCTATATTTTACAAATTGTTAATTGAATAACATGGAATTGAATCAATAACTTTATCCAAGTTCTATGTTGAATAACACTTGATTTGGAAAGAGTAACAAGAGATTTTAACAAAATCCCAAAATCGCTTAAAACTCTTGTTCCAATACATCCCTCTTGTAGTTAGGTGTTTTGCCATTGTTTGGGCAACACCCACCCGCAACTATCTTACAACTATCCCTCCATTCTTAGAAGTTTTTTTATTTATTGTTTGGAGAGAAGATCAAGAACACTTTCATAGCTTTTGTATTGGAATTCAAGTTTTTATACCTCATTCTGTTTATGCATTATATTCATATTATTGTTATGTTTTGCTTAATCATATCTGAGTAGTTTCTTTTGTTAGATTTAGCGTTTTCATTGGGGTTTATATGAATTACTGAAACAAATAACTGCTAGGGTGAATCTTTAGGATCTTTCATCATAATTGAACTTACTGCTTGTGTTCTAGAGTAATTAACTAAAACCATGAACTTAAGATATTGATAACTACGACAGTAGGTTCATTACTAACATTAATTATGTTGAGATAGGTTGTCAAATACATGCGAAAGCTAGTCTAAATTAATTTAGTGAACATATCAATTAGGATATTAATGCTTGCCTAAGGAAGCATCGATCGACACTCACTCTATAGTATCGATCGACGCTCGCTCCTTGTTCACATGTGAATACTGGAACAAAGATTTAGGCATCTGATTAGACTCGCAGCAAGAACTTATGTTCATGTCACCTACTGGTGCTCAGTTATATATTTCATTTGTTTTTCCTTTTTCCAACCGCGGATACTATTTCACATATTTGAATACAACTAGCGTTAAAAAATCCTAAAATTCCAAGTTTTGTCTAATTATTGTAGAATATGTAAATTATTTGGTTTAGTTAAATTATTTTTCAGTATAATAAGACTTTAAGTTGGGAATAAAAATGATTATAGTGGTTTATGCGCCTTATTTTGGTACTATTGAGACAACAATACTACTAAAGCACATCAAGTATTACTGCAATTACTGGTACATCTATGTAAATGAGTTATAGTAGAAAAAACTAAAAATATAGTCGGAAAATAGTATTAGACCATCTTCAACCACAAATCCCATTTGGGTTGCTTAATGATTATTTAATTAATTAATTGAACTTTTATTGTACTTAAGAACTCTAGTTAGGATTTCTTTATAACGTGTGCTGCAATGATGGTATCTTAATTAGGGGTTCTTAAAAAAAATTTAAAAAAAAATTTAAAAAAAAATTATTAAATAAAACATAGTTAAAGAGAACATTGTAAACATACAATTTAATTTTTTTTTTTTTTGAAAAAGGATTAATAAAATAAACTAGACTAATTTGAAAGAAACATTCCGAACTTAGTTGTTGTTTTCATAACGTCCAAATTTACTCCATAAATGTTCAACCAAATCAGCTTTGAGTTGTTGATGCATTTGTCTATCACGAATTGTTGTTCGAACAACCATCATATTGGCGATATTTGTAGGCATATCTGTAGAAAAATTGAGATCGACATGTGAACTTCTGTTGTCTTCTCCTTGTTCGAACTCTGAAACATCAAATTGAGTATATCCATCTCGTTCGTCTTCTACTATCATATTATGAAGTATGATACATTCTCTCATAATCTTCCCAATTTTGGCTTTATCCCAAGAAAGTGCAGGGTTTTTAACAATGGCAAAGCGAGCCTGCAAGACTCCAAAAGCACGCTTGACATCTTTTCGGACAGCTTCTTGATGTTGAGCAAATAAAACCGCTTTCGGCCCTTGTGGTATTGGAATAGATTGGATAAAAGTTGCCCATTTCGGATAAATACCGTCGGTGAGATAGTAAGCCAAATGATACTCTCTTCCATTGACAGAGAAAGTGACTTGCGGAGCTTGACCCTTTATTATGTCATCAAAAACAGGTGAGCGATCAAGAAAATTGATTTCATTTAAGGTGCCTGGAGGTCCAAAGAACGCATGCCATATCCAAAGATCATATGAAGCAACCGCCTCTAAAACAATTGTGGGTTTTCCCGAACCACGTGAATATTTCCCTTTCCAAGCGGTTGGACAATTCTTCCACTCCTAATGCATACAATCGATGCTTCCTATCATCCCGGGAAATCCACGATGCTCACCAATATCAAGTAGACGTTGAAGATCAGCCGGTGTTGGTCTTCTTAGGTACTCATCGCCGAATAAATATATTATTCCTTCCATAAAATGTTCGACACATGACCGAGTAGTAATTTCACCGATCCAAAGGTATTCGTCAACCGCATCAGCCGCAGTACCATATGTCAAGACACGAATGGCTGCTGTACATTTTTGAAGTGTAGAGAGACCAAGCCTTCCGAGACCATCTCGTTTTTGTTGAAAGAATTCCATTTCATTGGAAAGTCGATCAACAATTTTCATGAACAACAGCTTGTTCATTCTAAATCGTTTGCAGAACAAACTAGGAGGGTATGTTGGAGTTTCACATAAATAATCATTCCACAGACGAAGATTACCTGCTTCACGGTTTCTTTCAATATAGACTCGTTTTTTTCCTTCTTCTCCTATCTTCTTGTTGATCACCATAATTATTGACAAGATTTTCGAAAGTTTGATCAAACAATTGATCAAAAAATTGATCAAATGTTTCATCTTCTAATTCCTCAAAATGATTATCAGAAGAAGATGCCATAACTTTGGTAAAAAAAAATTTGATTTGAGAATTTTGAGAATAAGAAACAAGATGATGAGAAGATTTGAATAAGAAACAAGGTTGTTTATGAGAAGTATGACAATAAGAAACAAGGTTGTTTATATAATGAGAAGTGACTTGTTTATATAATGAGAAGAGAAGTGAATACAAACCATGACATCTAATTTGACACACGTGAATACAAACCAAACCGTGACACTAGTTGACACAATTCAAAAGAGAACACACGTGAATACAACAAGACAAGAGACAACAGACACGTGAATACATGACACATACAAACACAACAAGACAAGAGACACATACAAACCGTGATTCTGCTTCAGTAATGCACATGAGACACTGCTTCAGTAATGCATATGAGACACTGCTTCAGTAATGCAGAAACCGTGATTCTCCCACTGCTCTCACATGACCTGAAAATATTGACACAAAAAGAACATGAGACCAGCAACATGTGAACAACAAACATAACATCACACACTTGCATTCAACACTTACACAACAAGAAACAGAACATCACACACTTCCATTAAACACTTTAAAAACAAGAAAAGAAGTAGACATCACAAACTAATTAGACAACAACTCATTGATGAGCTTCTTTTTTAGAGCTTCTTCATAGTCAGCTAAATCTTGTTTTGCGATTAATGACTCAAGTATCCTCATCTTTGTCAGCCTCTCTTTCGCAGCCAAATCCTCCTTCTTTATGCTCCACATACTGTGAAACTCATTCAGCGCCTTACCATCTGCCATCGTCTTCTTACCATGGCCCTTTGATGCCTTAACACCCGGTGGACGAATGGTTGCTTGCTCTTCTTGACCAGTGGTGTTTTCAAATGCGTAGGAGCTTGATGATTGTGCACTCTCATCACATTTCCTCTTTTTATTGCTTCCTGCGGTTTTAGATGCTGACAATTCACACCATTTCTGGTCATTCCGCAACTCCTTCCATGCATGCTCAAGGGTGAACTTCTTTTTGTGGTTGTTGTAGAAGATCTGATGCGCAAGTTTGAGAACATCATTCTCATTTTGGCCGCTACTCTTCTCTCTACTTGCAGCCTCATACGCCCCACAAAATTTGTTGACTTGATCGTTGATCTTTTGCCACCGGTTCTTACAATGAGATGACTCTCTCAGTTCACCACCAGAAACCTTGGGACTTGCTGCAAAGTATGCAGCAACCCTTTTCCAGAACGCACCAGCTCTTTGCTCGTTAGCTACAACCGGGTCTTTGCTTGTTTTTAACCAAGCGCTAATGAGGGCAACATCATCTACTGGCGTCCATGATCTCCTTTCCTTACGCTCTCCAGCAGTCTCTTCTTTTGTTGCTTGACTACTAAAGAGAGGGAGTTGTGAGGAAGAAATTTCACCACTGTCTTGGACAAAACCAAAGACATACTCTTGCTGACTATTCAGAAAGTTTGAGCCCAGCCTATATGAATTGGAATCCATATTTGAATGGCTCAAGAGAGAAAGAGAAGAGGTATAGAAGAGAAGATAAGAACACTTTCTTTTTTATAGAAGAGAAGAAGGATAGAAGAGAAGAAGGAAGAAGCATTGATCACGATTGATCAATGCGTTAAACACCCAACCATGTCGAGAAGACCTTTATCTAACACATTAATCTACCGCATTTAATCACACATCAACTTTGATATCTATCTAACCTTTACATCTACTTATTACCTAAAACAGAGTTAAATATAATCAATTCAAAGCAAAAGCACAATCAGTTCCCACACACAGACACCATTAACACCAACTTTGATATCTATCCAAACCTCTTACATCTATTTATTACCTAAAACCGAGTTCTATCTATTCAATTCAAACCAAAGGAACAATAAATTCATACACAAACGAAATCAAAGATGTGTGTGTTACCTTTAATGCCATTGCACTCAAACCTTCATGTCTCTTGACCCGAACCATCTTCATCCAAACCATTAACACCAACCTTGATGCCTCTTGATCCATTATGAACATTGATGTCCTCTTGATCCGAAGCATCTCAACACACAAAGAAAAAAAAAACAAATCAAAATGGATCAGAGGTGACCGGTTATATGAAGCAAACAAATCAAGTAGACATAAAGATAATCACCGATCACTATTCTTCTAAGACCACAATCTAAGACATGCATCAACTAAAAGATGAAGACATAAAAAGATTATTGCTCTGCTTTACCTTTCGCTTCGTCGATCCGTCGACTTCAGCCGTGGATAGAGAGATTGAGGTTTTGCACCGTCGCAGACCGCCGTCGAGCCACGGCGATTCGTCGCCGAGGAGAGATGAAGAAACATAGGCGGCGTGGTGGAGGAGTTAATACAGAGACGCCGACAGCGGTGAAAACTCGAGACACACCGGCGGATTCGACGAGGAGAGAACGAGAAGGAGAGAAGGAGAGAAGGAGACTGTTTTTGTCTCGAGAGAGAGAGAGAGAGGTGTCACCAATGCCTAATACGTGTCCCTCAAGCGCCGATTCTTCTATCCCCTCTTTAAGCACCGATTCTTCTAATTAATCTATTTTTTCTTTTTTAAAAAAAAATAATTAGCTTAAGCATCAGCATTAAGCAACTGCGTTGAGGATGGTCTTAGAGGCTAGTAATAATGATACATATGATAAAGATGCTACCAAGAAAGAGTGTATCGATGATGTGATCACTCTTTATAAAGCAAACAATCTGATGGCTATGAGATGCTACTATAAGTACTAGAACTACTAGAAATAATATGTATAATTAGGACGATTAGGATTTTTTTTTGTTTTTGGACACAATAGGACGATTAGGATTACTTTGAAGTACTATATGTAAAAAGGACGATTGTGACTACCTTATACTATTATCTTCTAAACCTATTTACAAAAATACAAAACTTTTGTCTTATTATATTTTCAATAGATATAACTCATTTACTATTTTATATCCATATATATATATTTATATATCGAATTAAACATAAACTTTTAGTTGTTAGAAAAACTATTAATCCCCCCCAAAAAGTCTTATACTTCCATGGTTAATGTGTGGATTATATGACTATCGTAAGGTGAATCAAACGAAAGTTCTTAATATCAAATAACTAAACAAAATAAATCTTTATCCTTAAATCAAATAATAAATAAAATGTAAAAAAAAAGTTAACCAAATTAAGAGTTTAATAATCATTTTCTGTTTCACCGTACATGTTTGAAACTTGGACTTCATCTGATTCCAAATTAATATCAGAAAAATCTTCCTCTTCATCATCAGATATAAAATCTTCATCATGCAGTTTTCTAATATCAGCCATATCATCATCACCTGCCTCTCCTTCTGCACCACCAGCTCCTACACCCATAGCTGATTCATGTACTCAATCATCACCTTCAACAAGCCATTCTTGAGCATGAGTCGCATCATCAGCAATCAATATATCAATGTTCTTCTCCTTCTGTCTTTTTTCTTTTGTTCAACAATCTTGTATTAAATTAGACAAATACAAGATAATTCATTCTAGTTGTACTAAGCCGGTTTCGTTTTTTTTGTATGTATCTGCCTTTTTAAAATAAAGTCATCAGTATTGAAATATAAAGTTCGAAAAGTTTAGAATCATAGACCAATAAAAAGAATTACCCCTTCAAAATAACTCCAAGGTCTTTCACATCCTGATGAACTAGTAGTCAAAGACAAAATTTTCTCTGCCATTCGTTGCAAATTAGGCACTGATGTCCCGTAAATATCCACCATTCAACTAATAAGAATAAAATAAATCTAAGTGCAAGTTCATAAAAATATATAATGGCGTTATTTTTTAAACATACTTGGATCATAATCATCTTTAATTTCTTCGGAGCCTTTTATAGCCCATGGTATCCCAAAATTATCTCCCTTGTTCTTGTACTTGTTAATCTCCGTATTGATGACGTTCCATTGCTTGGAAAGGTCATCAGGAATAAAAGCATTGACACACTTGAAAAAACTTGTGAGCACACTGTTATGTAATGGAATGGTTTGATCCTTGTATAAATAGTAAGGATTTAAGAGATAACCGATCATATGCAAAGGATTGTCAAGTCGACCATCAATCCTTTGGTCAATGATATTCATGATTGGCTGAATATTCCTTTCAATGTTATTCAACCTAGCACATATATCTTTCTTTGCTTGTAATAGCTCTCCATGTAGATATCCCATTGTAGTTTTCTTATCACCATCAACCAATCTAATTACCTTAACCAAAGGTCCAGAAACCTTCAAAAACATATTGACTCCATCCAAAACTGCCTACTCGTCATTGTTTTAAAAGCTGCCACTCCTTTAGGGTGCTTTGCCCATTTGCAGTTTTTCCAATCAAAAATACTTGTGTAACTTTTCAAAGTTTTCTTGACAAAATAAAAAATTTTAAAAATAAATATATAAAATCAAAATTATAATATTGAAAATTTTACAAAAGATAAATCATAGATAATAAAGAATAACTTTTTGAAATGCACCACGAAAAAACTATTTATATATGTTGTAAAAATTAAAGCAATCTAATATTTTGAAGTCTCAATATTTTTTTAAAAAAGGGTATTATCATAACATCCAAAAAAATCTTATATTAGTAAGTAATAAAAATTAATAATAAAGCAATTTTTTAAGCAAAGCCCTATATATTAATAATATTGAATAAGAAATATAAATAATAATATTATAGACTTACATAATATATAACACTAAAATATAAATTATATATTTATAACATTTGTAATAATATTTAATACATTAATAAAATAGAAAAATATCCGCATGGATGTACGGGTTAAAATCTAATATAGAATTAGGATACTAAAAACAAAACAAACATGATGTGCAGAAAAACAAAAGAGAGCATAAATGAAAAAAAAAAAAATTTGGGTAGACATCGATAAGTGGCAGGGTTAAGATGTAGAAGCTCTGTAGTATATACTATAAACTTTTCTTTGGCAGCTAAAGAAGACAATGAATTGACATAAACTGTTAATTAGGGTTAACAACTACTTAACATATTGAAACTTTAGTTAAACTACGTAGTTTTATAGATTATGGGTTTTAATTGAACTTTATTTAAATTGTATATAAATTTTACCTTTTTTTAGAACAAAATAAAAACAAACGCTTATACAGTAACGTTTTTGCGGCCGCACATGGCGTATAAGCGTCCGTATTAAAGAAAACCGTATATTAGGCCGTATATGAGGATTTCGCTATGCTAAGTGGCCGCATAGCATATTCTTGGCGTATAGGCAGCCGCACAACGCGTTTTTTTAACACTGGATTCTTAAGTAGAATTAAGTTACAATGCATAGACATATATATATATATAGATAAGTAAACCTAATTTCCTTATTAATATGTAGATGATATATCATCCATATTATAGAATATTGATGTATATCTTAATCTTTGACCATTGAATTTGGGTTGATCTTCTAGATCTCCCAATAATTAGTGATTTTCGAGCTAGCTCAAGATGTAATGAAGATATATGTGTAATCAGGAATTATGCAACAATTGCTTTTACGTTTCTGTGTCAGAGAAGTAACGACATAAAACGATGAGAAGAGAGACAGAAACATTATATGCAAGTTATAGGATTAGCGAATCAAATACCGCGGCATCTCATTTCTGCATACTAAACAGGAATCTTTTATTTGTGTTATGGAAAGTATGCTTCAATACTCAACATGTTAACATTCTAATAGACTAGAAGAATCAATTTCAACGATTCAAGATCCAACATTATGACCAAGCTTTTCAACGGATTTGAAAGAGTTAAATATTCTAAAGAGAAGGTTTCAAGAATTCAAAATTGTTTACCATCTTTGAATGCAAAATCAGACTGTCAATTCATTGGTTAAGAATGGACTTGTTTTTCATAGGAGTTATTAGTTGATAGTTTCTCAGATCACCTCTTTTTAAATAATATAATAGTTTTCGATGAAAAAAAATAAAAATAAAATAAGAATGGTTTAAGTTCAATTAGCCCATCAAAATCTATATTATGATTTTCAAATAGTTACTGTTTTATTTTTTAAAAAGTATGTTAAATCGAAAACATTTGCAAATGTGATATCTATGATATTTTTTACTAATTTATATATCATAATTATATGGATCCATCAAAATGTTAGAGATATTTGAATAATAGGTCGTAGAAAAAAATGCACACCGTTTTAAAGCACATAAAATAATTTTCTGAATAAAAAATTACAAACATCACTATTAATATATTAGCGGATCCTACATATTTAATTAAAAGGTTTGGTAAAGACAATTTTACATTACCTAATGGGAGGAAAATTTCATAATAATTCACTATTTTCTTGAAATTCAAAAAGGAATTTGTTCAGTTTTAAAGACATATATCTTCAAGGTATTTTCACCTTCGTTGTAACAAACCCGAATTGGATTAAGTCAAAGTTGATTAGTTTCCGTGCAAGAATCAAACAAGAACCTGTAGGACAAACTAAGAAATTTAACGCAATCAGAGATTCTACCACCCGTGACCAAACATTTGACCCGAATTTCCTAGACCAAATCTAAAATCCCAAGGTCAAATGTCCAAGAACAGGTTTTTCAGTTGGTTCCAAGTTAAGGATTTTCAACCCAATTTTGAAATCGTTAGTCTGCTCGTCCATGACTGGGATTAATATCATATGGAACCCAAGCACTTCACAAGCCTTTGTCATTCATATAATACTAAGGTTCAAACAACATCAAACATATATAAGATGCACCACTTTCAAACTTACTACATACTACAAGACGTCCCCATTTGCACAAGGCATAAACACCACGATCATAACTACTCCTTCGTAACTTGAGATACCCCTATGGTTATCTACAAAATAAAGAGCCTAATGAGAAACTATTTTACTCAGTAAGTTAGGGTTCCTTAAGAATGAAATCATCCTCCCCCTCTCCCCCCCCCCCCCCCCCCCCCCCCCAATATGTATTTATCATCAAGCATCAATGAACAAATATCTTGAGCATTATGCAATATAAAAACTACGCAATCAAGTAACCCACACATCCACCCTTCACAGGTGATCAGATCATCATCGATCGTCAAGGCATATCTCTTGCCATTGGTTCCAATCTCGCTATAATTTCCATCACTTATTTCAGACCTCAAATCTAGACACAAAGACTAAAAATCTTATCGCCACTACCCACAATTGCTGCATCGTCATGCAGACACACGACCGAGGTTAGCTAGTCCTATCACATGTGCCTTCGCATCATGCCCAAAAATCATCCTCCCCCCCCCCCCCACCTAAGTTCATTCTCACACTAAAAATCCAACCATAGGCACTATAGAGCATCTGAATCTTAAAGTAAACCTTTTTATTTTATTTTTTAGTTTAGTTTTTAGTTATTTATTTTGTAATTTTGTATTTTGGAGCCAATGTTTTTGATAATTAATCTGCATATGAGTGTGGAAAGATGTATAAGTATATTACTTCTGAAAAATCTGATTACGGAATGTGTTGGAAAAGCTGCTACACCTCCCTTCTAGTCTGCATCATGCATATATAAATGACATAGAATAACATTTTGTGATTAAGGGAAATCCTGATGATTAAATGATATGTCTCAGATTTTAACACTTTCAGGAAATGTTATATGTCCTTTTTAGAGTCTTTATTATGCATTTTGAGTCTATTTTAGGGTATTTCAGATTTAGGTACATTTTGAGAAACTTGTAGATTTTGGAGGTTTTTGAGACGTGGAACTACGCAGATAGGTCAAAGGTTTATCAATATATGGAGGAATGCCACGGTGAGATTGAGTTCATTTTGACACAAGATATATCTTTGAGTTAGCTTTCCAATTCCACCAGTTTAAGGTCAATCAAGATCCTTAATCAAAAGTTAGGATCATTTTACTGAATAGTATTCCATCTGATGCACGAGCAAAAGTTGTCGAGGATTCAAGAGATTTGAAGAGTGTAGACCGATGCGAAGTGAGAGTCAAGCGATGCCAATCCTGAACTGCCCCCGACGAGTTTTTATCAGTCTCGAATAATTGCAGTTTGCCGCCAAAGCTTCCCTTATTTACAAAAGAGCACAAAATGTGTTTTAACCTATTTTATTTGCTTATATGTCACTTTTCACGGATACGCTTTCTTTTTAGATTTGTTTTGAGATTGGGGTAGAAGAGAAGAACTCCTTCGGGAGTCTTCTTGGAACTCTTATGGATTTATCTATAATATCAATTCATTTTTTGATTTGTTTTATTGCTTTCATGTCTGAATAGATCATCTTGTTATATTTAAAGATTTCATGAACTTAATGTCTATTTGCTGATTGATTGATTTGCTAGGGTAATCTTACTATCCTTCAACAGGATTCCTCTTATTGCTTGTTTGTAAAATAGGCAACTTAAAACCTTAACCTAGGATAATTATGAGACAAAGAGTATAATCAACACCTGAAACGAATCTTGTTGGCTAGGTTGTTAGTCAAAAACAAGAGTTGGTCTAGATAACTTACTAAACATATCAAACTGGATCATTGGTGCTTGTCTAGACCAAATTGAAAGTTGGACTTCAAGGATTTAGACATAAATAGTATTGCAGGGAGAGTTTGATGGCTTACTTATGAATTCGAGTTTTAAGATTGTTCTTTATAAAAACCCTTGGCATCTATTCATTGCAGTTTTAAATCACATGTTTGATTTCCTATATCTAATTCTTATCTATCTGTTACTCTAACCTAACTATTTACTGTTGGTTTTATTAGTTTTACTTTATATATTAGCTTACCTTGAAACCATTAGTCTATTATGTGATCCCAGTCCATGTAGATTTGATCCTTAAGTACTATTATGACACTTATTTGATAGAGTTGCTTGAGGTTAATTTGAAATATCAAATTTGGCGCTGTTTTTGAAGACTGGTTAATTCACCATTAGACTAGGTGTAGAGTTTAGTCTATGTCTTTATTCTTGTTTACTTATTAGCTTCTCTTTTGTTTCAGATGCACCAGCAACTATAGGAGAAAGAGTTTGGTCGTGTGATCATTAAGTCTAAGAGATTAGCGTCAAACTACGCTCTCCAAGCAGAGATCGATACCTCTATAAACAGAGTATCGAACGACACTGCAAAAACATCGAGCAACGCAATACGAAGAAAAAATAATGAACAGGAAAAACACTGTAGCAAGCGTTGAATGACGCTGCAACAATGTCGGCCGACATTGTTCATCAAGAAAAAGGAGAGATCCAAGGAAAACGAGTCAATCACTAGCATCAACCATTGGCTTTCAAGCATCGGTTGACTCACTATAATCCAAGTGTCACACGACACCTGATCAACATCGTTCGACACTCATCACAGACGGCTGGTATGTCCCGGTTTTCCTTGTTAATTTTTTGCAGTTTTTCTTTATTTCTTTCGCCAATCTCAGATTGTATAATACTGGAACAGTGTTGTTTAAGTCTGGAGGAGATGTGTGAGGCCATGACCCAAATTTCCTTGTCGCATGTACGTCGGTGGGTCGCCTTCCTCGACCAAAGATAGTCTTACCAGATTTTTTCCTTACTTAGGATTTTTAGTTAGTTTTCCTCTATGAGGTTCAGTTTAGTTCACAGTGTTCACTAACTCTAATCTAACATCCTATTACGTCACTATGATACGAAGTGTAATTAAATATCTATCTTACTGCATTGGTGCTTGGCTGACTGGTCCTCCATTCATATGATCCATCCTTGCTATCTTCATGCTTCCTTGCCTAGCTTAGCTCGATCAGACACTTAACCGAATCTCCTTGTTCCTTAGTCACTCAACCAACCATCCCCACATGACCAAGTAGCAAGAAGAGATGGCTCAGTCCCAGTTGAGCCATCCAGTACGGTCAAGACGCTAGACAAGCTCAACGTCCCATAAATATATATTGATCCATCCTAATCAGCTAGACAATAACTCGGCCACTGGCCCTCAGATCCAACTATGACTCCTCACAGTCCATAGTGGTTATACTACCTCGGCCAATCTGTCACCATACTATCAGCCGCCTTGACTCATGTCAGTTCCTTGGACATACTGCCCCTATCCAGTCAAACTATCGATCACCATCTCTCTGATCACCAATATCACGCAGTACACCCGGCTCTACAGTTTCCTTCTTATTTGGTCACTCTCGATCCAGCAATCACTCAGTCAATACATGTTATAGACGCCTTGATCCGCATCGATCAACAATGCCTAGTTTGCACCTTCTTCAATACCTGATGCTAAGACTTTATCAAATCATGATTACCAATATCACAATCCACACCAATCCAATCGATAAACCACTTCTTACTTGCCGTTTCCCATCTCGATAATCCTCTCTATTGATCACACTCAGTCTTATGGCCATTAAACCAGTCTCTTGATGCTTTGGTTCTTCCTTGCTGCGCATACGATCGCCTCAGACCCCATCAGAACATTGTTTCCAGGACCCGCGGATCATATTAATCGATCATGACCGCCACTAGTATTTTTCTCCCTCACAATCATCAATCAAAACCTAAACTTCACTTCGGCCCATCACAGATCAGAACGAATTAATGTTTCCTTTAGTCGCGACCATCCTCTTAGGCCATAACCATCGATCACTCAGTTTATCATGATCATCTACCCCAATAATTCCAGACATGAACAACCATCAGACAAGAAAGTAGTGTTACCTCCCCATGTCGACCCGCTGATGATCTTCCTTTCATGGCTGTAACCCATCAGTTAGACAATCCCATTGTGATTCCATCCTTTCTGACAGTACACGAATCGGTCATGCTCAGACTATGCTTGGCTTGTACACGGTTTCCATGGTCTGTATCCGCCGCATACTCCAGTGTGTACATCGCGACCAATTGCTCAGCATGCAGCCCGCCAAACACGATCCAGACTAAGCCGCAATCACCATTGTTTGACTCTCCGACTGTCGGATAAGGATCTGATCAATTCTTTTTGGAGATCTCCATCCCTATCGATCGGATTCTCCCCTTTCTCTTCCGGTTGAAATCTGTTTTTCTCTTGAACTCTTGTTTTGTTCCAGGAAATAGTGATATCTGCCTTTCCAACGAAAATCCCATTAAACAGAGAAGTTGGCGGTTTCCTCTCAGGATAAACCATCCATCCCCTCCCTAACTTCTCATGGACGGTTTCCTACTTAAATCTAAACCATCCCGTGCATCCAATTTAGTCAGTAACTGCTCTCGGGCAATTTTGCTTCAATCCCATCAGCAAGTAACTGCTCATGTGTTGATTATCCCATCCAGTAACCGACTTCACTAATTAAGCAGTTCCATAACTTCTAGTAACCGCCAAACATTGGTTAAATAATATTCCTACCATGAAAGTTCATCCTCTCGATAACTATTTATGGTCAATTAAGCTATTTCGTGACTGCTCTAGTAACCGCTCAGTAACTGCTCCTAGTAACCACCAGATAATTGTTCCCGCCATTTTCCTTGCCTTATCAGTACATTTTTAGCTAATAACCGTTTCTGCTAAAATTACATATCAGTAGTCCACCCATTGACTATCCGATCTCGGATGACAAGTATATATGTCTTGTCCGAATCCGACAGTTTTTTCTGACAAGCTCAACTCCTATGTCCGGACCCGAAATTATTGTCTTAATGCGACCATAGATATCCAGACAAAAATTCCAACACTGACTGACTCATCTAATCAGTCTAGCTAAACTTGTCCTTGGACTGTTCCAGCTCAGACTGCAGAACGCGGGTGTTACAAGATGCCTACTGATATTGTGTTTTGTTTTGAATGTAAGTAAGTTGTTTTATTGAGTCAAAATTGAGTTAGTCAGGGATGATGAAATTTTCATGGAACAAACCGCCTAATCACTCTCTAGCATAATTCATTTAAGTTGTTGACTGCAGGGTGTACTAGAATGGAAACACCGATGCGGATCTACCTGCCAATAACACCCATGCTTGATGAGAATCTCTGACGAAATCAAAGCTGACCTCCAACCTTTCTTTACTCAATTTGTTTGTCGTAGGGCTCTCTTTCACTGGATCAAATTCCTCCTTCATGTCTGGAAGCTAAAAGTTTGTGTTCTTCTGGTTCCCTTCTCTCCTCTCTTTCGCATATAGAAAAAGAAAGAAAAGAAAAGATTGCGTGATCTCCTGAGATGCAGAGGGATAGGAAAATTTCCAACGACCCCATTATTTTAATTCAATGGGATGATCACACAAAGTTGGAAGCGAAGGATAGGAACATTTCTTCTTCTTTTTTTGTTCAAGGAACATTTCTTATGACCCTATTATTCGCATACACTTTGCAGAGCTTGAAAATAGAATAAAAAAAGACAGAAAAGAAGAGAAAATATTCAGAGAAGATAGAAGAGAGATGAAATGAACCATAGAAGGCTACATGTGTGTTCAGAAACCAGCTGGGGTAACAGCCCATGTTTCTTGCGATCCATACTTCGAAGATAAAGCCTAGACATTAATTTAAGAAATGAGGTTAGTAGAAGGGTATGTAAAATGGTGTCTACTGAGTTTTGTTCTGGATAGTCAGGTTGTTAAGCTAATGCTAAGTGCATGGAAGTGCTTATAAAGTTGGCATTGATCTAACGTGGCTTGCAACACTGTAGAGGTTGATGGTATTAATTCTAAAGAGCTGGTGAGTCCCTATGTTTTCAAACCTCTTCCACAAATGTGTTCTATGTTTTGCTTGAGGTCCTTATTGAAGTCTTTATTAACATTTTAAGTATATTTTAGGGTATTTTCAGGTTTATGTACGCTTTGGGAAACTTTGGTGATTTTGGAGGTTTTTGGAGTTTTTTGAGATGCAGAACTACACAGATGCGTCAAAAGTTTATCCTTAAATGGAGAACTTGCCACGGTGATATTAGCTCATATTTTGTTACAAGTTATTTCTTTGGGTTAGCTTTGCAATGCAACCGGTTTGAGGCAATTGGGATCCTAGATCAAAATTTATGATTATTTTACTGAAGAGTGGTCCGTCTAGCGCGTGAGCAGAAGCTTTCGAGGATTTAAGAGATATGAAGCGCGTAGACAGATGCCACCTGAGCGTCAAACGACGCCCATACTTAGCTGTTATCGACGAGTTTTTATCAGTCTTCAAAAATTTCAGTTTAGCGCTAAAGCTTCCCTTATTTACAAAAGAGCACATAACATGTTTTTAACCTATATTATCTGTTTCTAAGCCACGACTACACTTTATTTTTCATTTTCTTTTGAGATGGGAGAGAATAGAATAACTCCTTCATGAGTTCTTGGAACTTCTGTGGATTTATATATTATATCTATTCATTCTTTGATTTGTGTTCTTGCTTTTATACCTGGGTAGATCATTTTGTTAGATATAGAGATTTTATGAACTTAAAGTCTATTGGCTGATTGATTGAATTGCTAGTGTAATTTTATTATATCCTTCACCAGGATTGTTCTTATTGCTTGTTTCTAAAATAGCTAACTAGAAACCTAATCCTAGGATAGTTGTGAGACACCAGAGTGTAATCAACACCTGAAATGAATCATTTTGAGCTAGGTTGTTAATCACAACGAGAATTGGTCTAGAAAACTTACTAAACATATAAAATTGGATCGTTAATGCTTGTCTAGAGAAATTGGTCACACAACGAGAGTTGGACTTCGAGGGTTTAGAGATAGATAGTAATTGCATGGAGAGTTGGATGTCTTACTTATGAATTCAAGTTCTAAGATTATTCTTTATAAAACTCTTGGCATTTATTGACTGTAGTTTTGATTCACCTGTTTGATTTCCCTAGATCTAACACTTATCAATATGTTACTCTATCTATTTATTTACTAATGGTTTATTGCTTTTACTTTATGGTTTAGCTTAGCTTGAAACCATAAGTCTATTGTGTGTCCTCAATCCTTGTGGATTCAATCATTAATTACTATGATGACAGTGTTATTTGATAGAGTTGCATGAGGTTAATTTGAGCATATCATTAAACATTGTAGCACGATCACTTTTGTGTAGACACTACAAGCAAAAAAATCACCGTGAACTCATGTGGTCATTCACTGAAACCCTAAAACCGCTGAAAGGTTTATCAAAGGAATATAATAACATGTGATGCATGTTCTCTAGGAAAGTTGTTTATGAGACCATTGTAAGATATATAGAAAGTAGATATTAGATTATATATAATTGTGTCTAACGGCTCTGTCATAAGTCCCGTATATTCTTTTACCTTATCCTCCTATGTACTCGATGTATATATGTCCTCCTTATGTGATCAATACAATCAAACAATTATCTTAACCTAATATGGTCAGAGCAGTAGACTCTTTTTTTTTCTCCTTTCCGCCTCCTAAACTACACGTCTTCCTCTCTCTGCGTCTCACCATCTCTTTCTTCTTCACAAAGCCATGTCGGATTCTACTGCCGAGAGAACCTCTGTGTTCAACACACAAGATCCCCAAAGAACTCTCCTCTCTGTTAACATTTCCAGTGTTACCAAATTGACAAATATCAACTACTTGATGTGGAGTAGACAAGTCCGAGCTTTGCTTGAAGGCCATGAGCTCCAACATTTCATTGACGACACAAACACCGCTCCAGCTGAGACAGTCACGATTAATGGAGTCTCTACTCCAAATCCGTCGTATGCTCCGTGGAGACGACAACACCGTCTTCTCTACAGCTCCATGATTGGCTCAATCTCCTTACCCGTTCAGTCCGTTGTATCCAGTGCAAATACAACAAGAGAAGTCTGGACTACGCTAGCCATAACCTTCGGCAATGCATCTCGTGGACACATCCGTCAGTTGCGTCTTCAAATTGAGCGATGTGTCAAAGGTACAAAGACCATCAGTGAGTACCTCATGATGATCAAATCAAAAGCAGATGATTTGGCTCTTCTAGGAAAACCGATGGATCATGAGGATCTCATTGAGCGGATACTTGCTGGTCTCAGCGAGGACTACAAACCTGAAGTGGACGCCATCCATGGACGTGACGTTACCATCTCCTATGTTGAGCTTCATGAGCGTTTACTCAACCGTGAAGCTATTATCATGAGTAATGAATCAGCTACAGTCACTCCGATTGTTGCTAACGCCACTGATACTCGTTAAAATCACAACCACAATCCACAATGGCGACGCAACCATAATCAGACTCGTCACACTCATAACAACAATCAGCAGCAACGCTTCTCCAAGCCGTATCTAGGGAGATGTCAAGCCTGTGGAACACAAGGACATAGTGCGAGGTACTGTCCTGAATTTCTAATGGTGAGGGGATCTACATCAGCACCACAGATTCAGCCACAACAAAGGAACACCAACTCATGGAGCCAGGCACCTCAGCTTCAACAGTGGCAACCAACTGCTAATCCAGCAATGATGTCTGACTCCTCAACATGGTTACTCGATTCAGGTGCATCGCACCACATGACATCCGACCTAGCAAACCTTTCTCTGCACAATCCTTACCGTGGTGGAGATGATGTAATGCTAGGAGATGGTACTGGACTTCACATCTCACACTCTGGTTCTCTCTCCCTTCCCTCTTATACTCGTCCATTTTTCTTAAATAAAGTACTGTGTGTTCCTGCACTTACGCAGAATTTAATTTTTGTCTTTCAACTATGCACTGCTAATGGGGTTGCTGTTACGTTTACACCAACTTATTTTCAGGTGAGGGACTTAGAAACAGGGACACTCCGTCTCGAAGGGAAACCTAGAGATGGAACGTACCAATGGCCACAATCCTCAACATCAAAACCTTTACTTGCTTTTGCATCAGCCGTGAAGACAACCTTGTCGGATTGGCATTCCCGTTTAGGACATCCAGCATTTTCTATTCTTCAAAAAGTTGTTTCTCAATTTCAATTACCTATTGTTTCAAATTCTTTGCTGGCTCAGCCATGCAACGCTTGCTCGATTAATAAAATGCATAAGTTACCATTTCAAAACTCGTCTCTTCGATCTTTTCATCCTCTAGACGTTGTGTTTTCAGATGTTTGGACCTCTCCAATTATTTCAATTGATGGTTTCAAGTACTATGTTATTTTTGTAGATCACTACACAAGATACACTTGGTTGTATCCTTTAAAACTCAAATCACAAGTCTTTGATGTATTCACTCGGTTTAAGGCATTGGTTGAAAATCGATTTCAAACCAAGCTAAAAACTTTATACACCGACAATGGGGGTGAATATATTGGGCTGCGAGATTTTTTAGCTAAACATGGCATTTCTCATATGACGAGTCCACCGCATACGCCAGAACATAATGGCATCGCAGAGCGTAAACTTCGTCATATCTTTGAAACAGGCCTAGCCCTCCTGTCTCATGCGTCGATGCCTCGATCCTACTGGACGTATGCTCTGGCAACTGCTGTTTATCTAATAAACAGAATGCCATCGCAGCTGTTAGAATTCAAAACACCATTTCAGAACCTGCATGGCCATGTCCCAAACTTTCAAAAACTCAAGGTCTTTGGTTGCTTATGTTTTCCTTGGATTAGACCATATACATCACATAAATTGGATGAGAAATCCACACCATGTGTGTTTCTTGGTTATTCAAATACGCAAAGTGCATATTTTTGTTTGGATAGATCCACATCTCGCATTTATACATCTAGGCATGTTGTTTTTCATGAACATGTTTTCCCATTTTCATTATCTTCTCCTATAGAATCTAATGTACCTGATGATACTAACCCCACGGCTTACCCTCCTGTCAAGCTGGTGCCTCTTTTTAATCCTCATGCAGGTGGTCGTACTCTCCACCTAGACCAAGCACCGAATAACACAGTGCCTCCTAGCAATCCTACACCACCTTCACCTGCCACTGACACTGCAGACTCCTCGACTTCGACCTCACCAGCTCCTCTAGTACCAGATCCACAACCGCAAGCTCCACCAGAACCTCCGCAAGCTCCACCAGAACCTCCGCAAGCTCAACCTCCACCGGTCAGACAGAGCACTCGCCGCCGGAAACCTGTTCAAAAATTAAATCTCCATACCAAAGTTGTTCATACGACCGAAACACCACCTACAACAGTGGCTCAAGCTCTCAAAAGTCCTCATTGGAGGAAAGCGATGAGCGAAGAATACAATGCTCAAATTGGTAATCGTACTTGGGATCTAGAAAACTTGACTGATGACACACGGTTTAATGTTGTAGGCTGCAAATGGATATTCACTATCAAGCGAAACCCAGACGGGACAATTGCGAGATATAAAGCTCGACTAGTAGCGAAAGGTTTCACACAAAAGCCAGGAGTAGACTATCATGACACATTCAGCCCCGTAGTCAAACCAGCAACTATTCGAATAGTCTTGAGCACAGTTTCCTCTAACTGGCCTATCCGTCAACTGGACGTGAACAACGCCTTCTTGCAAGGAATACTGAAAGATGAGGTCTATATGGCTCAACCCCCAGGTTTCATCAACCAAGACAACCCCAATGCAGTGTGTCGGTTACGAAAAGCTATCTATGGTCTCAAACAAGCTCCCCGAGCCTGGTATAATGAGCTCAAACAGTTTCTCCTTCAAGCTGGCTTCAAAAATTCTTTAGTTGATGCATCATTATTCATCTACCAAAACCAGGGAGTCTTTCTCTACATGCTTGTTTATGTTGATGACTTAATAGTTACAGGAAATAGCTCTTCTCATATGTCTAAATTCATTGATTCACTCTCACAACGTTTTTCTTTAAAAGACTTAGAGGATCTGTCGTTCTTCCTAGGAATATAGGTTCACCGTACACCGAAAGCTATGCACTTAACTCAAACTCGTTACATTGCAGATTTGCTTCATAGGACAAAGATGGATGATTGCAGACCGCTGCGACACCAATGTGCCCTGCAACCACACTTACTCTAAGCTCTGGAACTCCACTACCTGATCCAACAGAGTATCGTGCTGTTGTCGGAAGTCTCCAATACCTTTCATTGACAAGGCCAGACATATCTTTTCCAGTCAACAAGATGTCGCAGTTCATGCACAAACCCACCACAAAACACTGGAATGCAGTGAAGAGAATTCTCCGTTATCTTGCTGGAACGATGACGAAAGGGATTATACTTCAGGCAAACAACACTCCCTCTCTTCATGCTTTCACCGACGCTGACTGGGCTGGCAATAAAGATGATTACACATCTACTGGTGAATACATCGTTTACCTCGGGCAACACCCCATATCATGGTCGTCCAAGAAACAGAGTGGTGTCTCGCGTTCCTCAACAGAAGCCGAGTACCGCTCCCTTGCCTCCACAACTGCTGAAGTTTGTTGGGTTACATCACTCTTGACTGAACTCGGTATCAAAAATCCGACTCCACCTGTTATATATTGTGATAATATTGGAGCAACGTACTTGGCGGCCAATCCAGTATTTCATTCTCAAATGAAACATTTGGCTCTTGATTATCACTTTGTGAGGCAGTTCATTCAAGCTGGACAACTCCGGGTATCTCATATCTCCACGCATGACCAACTTGCAGATGTTCTTACTAAACCCCTGCCTCGCCCTCAATTTGATTCACTACTGCTCAAGATCGGACTCTCTACCAGCCGTCCGTCTTGTGGGGGTGTGTAAGATATATAGAAAGTAGATATTATATTATATATAATTGTGTCTAACGGCTCTGTCATAAGTCCCGTATATTCTTTTACCTTATCCTCCTCTGTACTCGATGTATATATGTCCTCCTTATGTGATCAATACAATCAAGCAATTATCTTAACCTAATAACCAT
>CAJHQQ010003965.1:0-34997 GCA_905132885.1 Moricandia moricandioides | reverse complement strand
GATAAATGTTTCAGTCTTAAGTGAATAACTGGAAAGTGCATATCAAATAATGGTATTTGTTTGCCTTTTATATTATCCGACTCGTTTTAGCTATTCCACATATCTAAGGCGCACATGTTGTGCCTTACACCAAAAATCTCAGATTGTTGTATAACCGTTTGACTGCAAGGTGATTACGTCTTGGTTGTTATCCGCTTGATCTGGATCTCGCTACCTCGAATTGCAACGTAGTCCTCTCAAAATAATAGCTCTAGGTATGATAGTTGGGATTTATGATGGTCCCAAAAAATATTATCAATTCAGTTTCGTCTTGATTGAGCCTTTAAGTTATGTGCTAAATTATGCTCTAAACAGTTGTCCATAACTAATTAAGTCACACATATTCCACTTTAATGGGCAGAGGCCACCGAGTAGATGATTCTTCTCGTTTTCATCCCATATGTTGATTGGTAATGATTAATCTTGTTCTAACGATTCAGATTAGAGCCATCAAAATGTCACTTCCCACAATAACTTTTCGAAAGGCTTGAGATCATTATAATCTTAATAACATTGATTGTTAACATGGGAGGGATCTAGTTTTCCGATTTGGTTGTACCTTGTTTATGAGGAAAGAAAATTTATCTTTCGATGGATGTGAGAGTAATGATGAGACAACAAAGGTGGCCCTTCAGTCTCTTCATTTATTCATTGAGTATTTTACAAAAAAAATGTACATTACCCTATTTTTGAGAGAGATTTTAATTCCATTTACATTGAATATTTCTTGATATTACTCTTTAAATGTTGTCGTCGAGGAGAGTATACATGTATGGTCCTCATTCTCAGTCTCGTACAGTTGAGACAAATCTAGTTTTGTTCCGACAAAGATAAAATGTTACGTCAGAAATAAAAATGATTCTACTAGACTGGTCGAAGTCTCCCATAACGATTAAGCCATGATCTGCTGCGCACACTTAGCATATTTTGATGTGTGCATGCTCTCTTTTCATGGTTCATACTTAAGGTTCATATCCAGTTTGGGTTTGATTTTCCTCAAATGTCACCAAACTTTATCTGAGTGGTGATTGAGCTTGCTAACGAGGAAAGGATTATGTTGGATGCTCAAGGCCTTCTATCGATTTTTGTTACGAATAAACGTAAATTAAACTCAATGAAAGAAAAGAACCACAACAAATTAAGGCAAATACCCATTTATAGTTTTCATATTATTGTGTGAATTGAATAACTTTACAATCCCTTAAAACCATATTTATATCAGCCCCAAACCCGATTTTCTTTTCCTTTAAGAATACATATTTATCTAAAAAGTAATTTTCCTAAACATACAAGACATACCATATACAACGAGCATTTGCGGCCCACACACCTCCCAAATGTCAACCTTGATAGCGCATACGACGCCCACATTCGAGCTTTTACTGGTGCATAGAAATTTAATACAAATCCAGATGTAACATTTTTTAAAGTTGGAGAGAAGATTCAATATTAGCTTCTCCTTCTTACCTCGAGAGAAGCACTTATTTAGTGGGTTTCAGAAGCCAGGTGCTTCCACAGAGAAGTACTTCTTCTTCGAAGTTAGCATTGCTTTGGTTGGAAAATTGATATTTTAATTTCATGATAGACTTTTCACTTTTCTGTGACATACTGATTTATATTTGCGTTGTTGCAGGTTCTTCTCTGTGTGAGTCTTTGCACCCCAGGCTCCAGGTCCTGATACAACTTGTGGGAAACGAGAGAACTGACTGGCTGTATTTCACCTCAAATAGTATCTGCAAGCTCTTTATTCACACCTTCTACCTCATAGAAAAGTTGGTGCTCGACTGCTGACTCGAGGTAACTATGAGATTTTTTGGTCGCATCGTTGAGAAACATATTGACACGAGTTTCATGTTTTCGACAAAAGAGCTTCCCTTATTGCTACCTCAAGATTCTTCGCGTGATCCTCCAGATGGAAGGAAATGAAGGTAGACATTTTTGAGCGGGTTGACAAGGAGATTGCTAGGCTGATAACAAATGCTTGGATTTTACTGGTGCATAGAGACTTAAGACACATCTAGATGTAACAAACTCAACCTTGATGAAAAATCTCTTTATCATGTATCTCTTCTAGGGAGAGCCTCCTTTGCTTCTTAGCATCGGCCAACATAGAGTAAATTCAAACAATGCTTGAACTTCTCCGCTGTAACGTGCTTGGCCAACATGTCAGCTGCATTTTCTGACGTATGCACCTTCTCCAATAAGACTTCTCAATAAGCTACCAACTCCTTTACTTTGTGAAACAGAAACGAATGTGCTTTGTCCTTGCATGATACCCTTGATTCCTATCCAAACACAATGCGCTTTGACTATCGCAGTGTAACTGAACACCTCCTTGATCAACGCCCAACTCAGTTTCAAGTCCTTGGTCCCAATATTGCTTCTCCAAGTGCCATATATTCAGCTTCCTTGTCTAGATCACTACAATAGATTGTTGTACCGATCTTCAACATATAGGTGCTCCTGTAAGAGTAAAAAAATATACCTTGTACTTGATTTGCTATTATCAAGATCTCCACCGTAATCTGAATCCAAAATCCAATAACTGATCCGCACTCTTGACCTCCAAACATAAGCCCATAGTCACTTTTTCCTCGTATATATCTTAGAATCCACTTGACAGCATTCCAATTATTTCTTCCAGGATTTGACATATGCTTACTTACTTGACTAATTGCTTATGCTAGATCCAGCCTTGTACACACCATAACCGTACATTAAGCATCCAACTGAACTAACATATGGAACCTGAATCATATCATTGAGTTCTTCAGCAGACCTTGGGAATTGTACTTTTAAAAGTATGAAGGGCTTCACCAAAGGTGTTGAAACTGTTTTTTCCTTCAACATGTCAAAGCGTTCTAAGACCTTTTTAATGTAACTCTTTTGAAAAGTCATATTCTCTTAGATTCTCAATCCCTGCTACTCTCCATTCCAAGAATCTTCTTTGCAGCACCAAATTCCTTCATCTCAAACTCATCTCTCAGTAACCCTTTTAACCGATTTATATCCTCCATATTGTTTGTAGTAATAAGCATATCATCAACATATAACAACAAGAATATGGGAGAATGGTTTTCAAAGGACTTAACATAAACACATCAATCATATTCACACCTTTTTTTTCCAATCTTCAACATATATGAATCAAAACATTTGTATCATTGCCTTGGAGCCTGCTTCAAACCGTAATTCCTTAATCTACACACAAGATGCTCTTCTCTGGACCTAACAAACCCTTAGGTTGCTCAATATATATTTCCTCCTCTAAGTCTTCATGAAGGAAAACTGTTTCACACATCCATTTTCTCTAGTTGTAAATCCCAGCTAGCTACCAGACCCAACACAACTCGTATGGAAGTGTGTCTTACGACTAGCGAGAATATCTCATTGTAGTCTATACCTTTCTTTTGTGAATATCCTTTTGCCATCAATCTTCACTTGGATTTTAATGGTTCATAATCAGACATCCTGATATAGATTTGATATAGCCTATTTATTACCAGTTTTAGGCCATGTTATAGGCTCTATTTGAGGCCTTTATGTGTGTCTAGGCTATGTTTTTTGAGGTATTTACAGGTCCAAATGCGTTTGGAGATATATGGAGATACTTGGAGTTTTGGAGCATTTAGAAGAGAATAATTCGTAGCTGATAATTGAGAGAGTCGAAGTACAAGATAGTCGTCGATCGACGATACCACCTTGTCATCGACCGATGGTACAAGAACAAGATCGATCGATGCTGATCACATGACATCGATCAATGACAAATTCGCAGACAACCGATCTCAAACCCAAGTTAGAGACAAGGCACAAGATTACAAGATTACAAGATTACCCCTAGACGAGTTTTGACCTAGATTTTAGAGTTTTATATTTATACTTTATGTATTACACCAGCAGGGCGGGTGAGCGTGAGCAGCAGTGTGTGCGTGTGCGCAAGGGTGCACAAGCATTCTATTATAGTTTTAGGGTTTTTAGGGAGAAGATTCATAACTCCTTAGGGAGACTTGTATTGGAACTCCAATATTCTATCTATGCATTTATTCAGATTATTATTCTTACTCTAATTATGTCTGAGTAGTTATTAACTCAATTTAAGGTTGAATGATAACAATCAAGGATTAGCCCAAAAGTAGGATTGCTAGGTTAAAGTTAATATCCATCAATTGAGTTGTGCTTAATTCTTGCATTCTAGAGTAGGTAACTAGGATCTCGAAAGTAGGACATGGACGACTACGAGGGTAGGTTATGTGCCAGAATAGACTTTATTGAACTAGGTTAGGCGCATGCGGGAGCTTGTCTAATTATCTTGGTGAGCATATCAAATCTCGTTCACACTTCCTTCTGATTTCATCGTCGATCGACATCAGGCCTTAGCCGTCGATCGATAGTCTTTCCTTTTGCTCGCATACGAGAGTTGGAGTTAAAAGGGTCAAAATAGTTAATATTTGAGTTCTAGAATATTTACATTTCCATGCTTCCTATTTCCTATAATCCATTAGGCTTGAAACCATAGATCTAACACATTTAAATTTGCATCTAGTTAGTTTAATAGCATATTTCTATATTTACGTTATTAGCATATTTCCATATTGCATCTACACTTTCTAATAAGGAATATTTGCTTGAATTGATTAAATACTACTGATATATATATATATATATATATCTACCTAGCTTAGTCTTTAGAAATAAGAAATCCATTGTGTGTCATTGTTCTCTGTGGATTAGATCCCTAAGTACTACACATGATCACTGTGGGAACCAAAATTCGCACTATCGATTTCCGTTGAATTAGGAATGCAGGGTAAACCCTAGTTTCCCAGAGGTCCCGGATATCTACTAAACCACATGCCAATTAGTCAGAATACGAAGTAAATACGAAAAATAAAGTAAAAATCAAAAAGAGAGCAAAAAAATATCTTATTCCGAATTTGTGTATGAGCGTTTACAAAAGAATATGAGCCTAGGCTATGAGATATGTCGGCGAGATCCTAGTTCTAATAACCTACGACTGCAGAACCCTAGTTGAGTCGCAGCTCGAACAACAAAAACGGAAAGTTGCCTAAATGCTCTAAGTGCTAAGCTGTGTTTGCTTTTAGTGGAGATTTTCTTGTGTCTCTCCATCATCACCCTTGAACTCCTCATATACTCCTCTAGACGCGGTTTTCTCTTTACCCTTCTGCCCTTGGTCGAATTTATAAATTCGCGGAAACATTCCTTTTTTCCCCGATCTTCATGATTATCTTTGGAAACCTAACATTTATCCTCTGATCTTGACATTTATCCCTTCAAACTTAACATTTATCCTTTACTGCAAAATAAAAGGTAAACCGTCACAAAGTTTGGGCTTGATTTTGGATAAAATCGTGAGTGGGCCTTTAGCCGAGCTTTAGACCTAGTGGGCCATTTTTCGACTTCGGCATTTCTACAATTTTATCGAAATAACATTGCTAAGACGACGTCGTCCGAGAATTAGGATCTTTCATATGAAGCGCGTGACTCTAGGTGTTTGGTTGACTTTTAGCGTCTCATACGATCGACCCGATCCTTTCTCGAGAAAATGAGTTCTTTCGGTAAGGTTCCAATGTCAATCCCGATCGAGACAGAACAAAGATAAGTTTGATCAAGTATCGAAAGAGGGAGTTTAACGAGGACGATGTGAAACTAGATTTATTCGATCCGACTTGCCGAACGAACGGGTCAGATTGATCGTGTTGTCTAACTCGCCCGTTTGACGAGTTGGCCTTGTCCAACTGGCTATACGGGCGAGTTGGTCGTGTCATGCCGACCAACTCGCCCTACAAACTCGCCGTACGGGCGAGTTGGCCGTGTCATGCCATTCAACTCTCCCGTATGGCGAGTTGGTCATGTCATGCCATCCAACTCACCCGTATGGCGAGTTGGACAGTCGAACTTGCCGTACGGGCGAGTTGGTTGGTCTGTTCTGTCCAACTCGCCATACGGGCGAGTTTGTCGGTCCAGGCTGACCAACTCGCCCGTATGGCGAGTTGGCCTTATCCAACTCGCCATAATGGCGAGTTGGTTGGTCCGTGTTGACCATTTTTGATGCTGATTTCAACTCGCCATACTGGCGATTTTAGATGCTGATTTCAAGAGTACCATTTTTGACCCCAACAAACGCATTCTCCCGATAGGTTTCTGACGTCGATTCCGTCGTAACCGATTTTGACCCCAATAGTTAGCTCCCCAGCTCGTTAGAACTGTGAAGTTCTTGCGAGCGTTTTTAAGCATATTGGATGAATTAGGCGGAATCTGACGTCTGAAGCCTGGAGGTGAAAAAGTAAATCCTTTCTTCTATAAGTATGTGGAGTGATTTTACAAACTCTGCGCTTGTATATTTCCACAAACTTTTTTTAGAATCAAAAGATTTTCTTCTCTCTTCCATTCTTTTGGTAAAAAGGAAGCTATGCCTTCAGGGAGAGAGGTTTCCTCAAAGTCTCGTGACGATCGTCCCGTTCCCGATGGTTCCATCTCGCAATACAACGATGCCGTACCGAAGGTGGAATTCTCAGCCTATTCAGTTGATCCTGAGGAAGCTGAGGCGTACTGGGTTGACAGGGGTGACGTGAAACCCCCTAGACCAGGTACGTGGGCATTGCCTCGGTTTCATTCCAACCCCGTAGAGGGTTGTCCCAGAAAAATCTGCCCAAACGGGCTGGATGCCATCCGAAGCCATTGCCGAGTTCCTGACTCAGTCGAGTTTTGTCTTCCAGAGGCAGGAGAGGTTGCTGAGTTCCCACCCGATGGTTACTTTACGTGCTACGAGGTGTTCCTGATGCAGTGTCATTTATGGTTTCCTATTCCTAAGGTTATAGCGCGACTTCTCGATTGTTCTAAGATATCGAGTGGTCAGATAAACCGTGTGGCCTGCAGCACATTGTTTGGAATTCTCGTGCTGAGTTATGGTTGGGGATAACCCTTTATGCCCAACTCCTCGACGCCTTTCTTAAACCAGTCGGGAAATCGTCAATAATTTAGTTGAGGCCTCGATCGGGGATGACGATCATAAGTTAATTTGTGTCGAACTATCACGAGTGGCGGAAGCACTTCTTTTTCGTCTGTGTTGACGATGCGTCCGTAGAGGAAAACAGCCTCTCCATCTTTAGGACCAGATGGGGTTTGAAAGGTCCCTATGACCAAGTGTGGCCCCTTTTCTCTTTTTTTTTTTTGTTTGGGTGGAGTTCAATCTTTGATACATTTTTGTTCGTAATTTGTTTTCAGAGACCAATCTTTTCCCTCCTAGTCCGGAAGGTCTGGATACCATCCGGGATTTGCTTCGCGGTCGCCCGTGTTTTTGGGCAATGTTCAACCCTAAGAGGGTCCGTCATGCTGTCGCTCTTTACCGATCTCGATATCATCCAGACCTGCCGGTTGAAGAAGGATCGGATGCGTCCATGCATGGATTTGTTCCATGTGTGGTTCGTATGAAAGAGAAAAGACCGAAGACTCGGAAGGACAAACACTTCGTCGTTGAAGATGAAGCGGCCAACGAGCGGTACTCCTCCGACAACATACTGAGAGACTACCTGAATAGTCAGGTAGATGGGGATAGTGGAGGTCGAGGAGATTCCGACGAGCCGCTGGTTTTGACTATCCTCCGGCCGCAGGTGGATCCAGTGAGACCCCAGAGTTTACCCAGGCATCAAGGATGGTCAACGGGGTAAGTTCTTGTTATTTTCTTTTGAGGATGAGCTTTTCTGACTTTGAGATACTTGACATGGCCTCCTTATGATGAACCGAGCACTTAGCGCGAGCTGTCAGGAAGCACGTATGGCTCAGTTTAAGGCTGAGGCGGCCAACAATGAAATCGCTCGCCTGAGAGGTGAGTTGGAGAGTTCTCGTCACCGTGAGAGAGATTTGGTCGCGACTGAGGTTCGTCGCTCTTACAGGCGAGGGAAGAGGGAAATGGCCAAAGTTATGAGGACTCGTCGCAAAAAGTTTTCGTATCAATTCGAGGAACTTACGAGAGGTTATAAGGACTTCAAAGACTATCCCGAATGTCGCGGTGCCGTGGGTGGACTATACCTCACACAGGTTCCTGGTTATTCATTTGATGTTGAGTATGCAAGGCAGAGCGGGCGTATGAACGAAAAGGATAGGGACTTTGCGATTCCTCAGACCGAAGAGAGGATTTGGAAACAATGGGACCCGATTCCTGTTTCTCCCGACATAGTTGAGGCCGAGGTGGGGAATGTTGATGAGACAGATGAGGTAAATCAGCCGATGGCTCCTCTGGATGTCAATGACTTCTCGCTCAGGAGATCTATGACCGGATGTTTCGTTGTTGATGAGTAATCGCGAGGTTGCGACTGATTCGGGAATGCCCTCTACTGTATTATTGCTTATTTCTGTCTTGTTTGTTTGTCGGCCGAATGTGGCTGTATGTAGCTGGTTTGGCCGAGTGTGGCCTTGAATCCATGTATTTTACTGACTTTTATACGACTGGTGCTTGTTTATGAAGAATGGATGTTTTTAGATATTTGGACTTTGTTTAGTGTAGAAAGAAAACTCGAGTTGTCATATCGACCTCTTCCTTTTTTGCAGATTGCCCCGTTCGTTGTTCGTGCGAGATGTTCGAGGAGTTTTTGAAGTTTCGGGAACGTTTAGATACAAACGAAGAGATATGCTTTTAGGATCTCGTATCTTTTCGATATCATGTCTTGAGACGTTAGAGACCAGTGTGTTGGGTTTAGGGCAAGACCTAGGTTTACTTTCGGTTTGAGGCTTTTCAATGACTAATCGGATTTTGTTTTGCCTGTTTTGATTTCAACCTGAATCTGTTCCGATTTAAAGTCCGCGATAGGTTCTCGGCTTATACGACTTGTTTGGTCGAAGTCGAGCATCTCTTCAGGGACAATTTATAAGTTTCCCAAAAGTGCTGACCAAAATTTCGGATTTCTTCTATAGCGCGCTGTTTATCCTAGTTGGATGTGAGAGGATCTGTCCCTAGGACGGACCTGGGTGTGTTTGTTTAAGACGGCTAGGGTACTCGGCGGGGCCAATTGCCGAGTGTTTCGTAGTTGCGAATGTATTGGGGGTGTGTTCTCGAAAATTAAGGAGACGTCTCACCTCTTTTTTCGAAGACTCACGTTGCGTAAATAATGATTTGAGCGTATGGAACCGGGATCCCGTGCTTCGGTCGGGATTCAATGATTCGACCGAGATAGGATGGTGTAGAGTTGATTCGTTTTGAGGTAGAACGATTTTTTTCGCGAGTTTCCTTCTCTAGGATGGCGCGATAATCGTTTTTGCTCATGTAAGGATGTACGGCATAGTGTTTCTTTGCGGGATGATAGATAACTTACAAATTTATAAAGAAGTCTTTAAAGTAGATTTTTTTTTTTGAAAATCCCATGTACAAAAAATTCAAAATTTTTATTTCTAAATGTGGGAATATACGAGTATTCGTATATGTACCCACTCCCCCTTTTTTAGATAGGGGGATAGCTGAACTCGTCTTTTGACAAGCTACCTACGTACCTCTGTCGCGGATCAAGCCATCTCGTAGTTATGTTTTTTTGGGCGAGTCTGTTTACTCGGCCGTTGTGTTTGCGTCGACTGCGTCAATTGCTGAATTGACGTCTTCGGTTGGACACATATTCTCTGTTAGGTGGGCGTGTCGGGCACTGGAACTGGTCGTTCACTGACGGTTGCTAGAATTGACGATTCAGGGTCGTCTTTACCCCAAGTGCTTTCGGCTGAGGCCTGGGCTATCCTCGGGCGTTTGGAATTTTTCATTACGGTGTTCGTGATTTGTCTTAGCTTGTGATCGGCCAGGAAACAGCGTCTTGACTGCTTCTGGCATCCCCAAATTAAGGCAATCCCGTTGGGAGTTGGGAACTTAAGGCATAAGTGGTAAATTGATGGGACTGCCTTCATGGCATTTAGCCAGGGCGTGCCCATGATGACGTTGTAGATGGCTAGATGGTCGACGACTGCAAAATTGACTATTTTGGTGAGTTCTTTTGCTGCCACAGGTAATTTGATAGATCCGAGGGTCATTGATGTTATGCCAGAGAAACCGGTTAGCGGCTTGGGTGATGGTACGACTTCGCCTAACTCGATGTTCATCCGGTTAAGAGTGTCATGAAAGATAACGTTGACTGTGCTTCCGGTGTCTACGAGAACCCTGGCGACCTTGAGATCTCTTATGACGAGATCGATTATGAGTGGGTTGCAGTGCGGCTGATCAATTCCTCCGGCTTGTTCTTCGTCGAAGGCGATTACTTATTTCGGAGTTTTACTGATTGTGGGCCAGATAGTCGAATTCACGCTTTTCTCGGCTTTTGCGCTGATAAAATTTGATGTCCGAGACGGTGTCGCTGCAGAATTGTGATCCGCCGATGATCATGTTTACCCTGCGACGGTTGCTGTCGTTGCCCTTATCATCCTGCCTTCTTCTGCGCTTTTCCCCCGATTGGTCCCCTTGGGAAGGTTTTTCCGTTTTAGGAGTTTTGTCGTTTTTTGGGGGGTGATCCGTGTCGCGGATGAGATCCTTCATGCTGGAGACTCCTGAGTTCTCCAGAGAGCAGTTTCACGGCCAACTTGGTGCCGAAAACTTTGCAGTTAATGGTCGAGTGCCCGAGTGTTTGGTGAAAATCATAGACGGAATTTTCATCGTAGATCGGATTTCTCGTCCATGTATTACCCGCTGTTCATCCTTGCTCCGGTCCGGAGTTAATAACGTAGCTATGCGCTCCCTTTGTTTCTTCGTCTCCATGTTGGGCATTTCTATCGTTGCGAGGGTTTTTCTTTTTTAATTTCTGATCCAACCCCCGGATCCTTTGACGTATTATTTGTTGGCTTCCATTTTTGGTACAAGACCCTCGTCTCCTTTTCGATGATAATGTAATCCATGGCTTTGTGAAGCGCGTCTTGGATCGTACGCGGCTTTTCCAAAGTTATCCACTTCCTGAATTTTGACTTGAACTAGAGCGTTTTTCGAAGTGCGTCTATCGCGACCTTGTCGCTTATCCCACTGTCCTCTCCCTGGGACAGACTCCAAAGGTCCATATCAGAGGTTTCTCGATCTACGAACATGGAGTATTGTTTGAGGAATTCTGAGGCGAGCTGGCGGAAGCTTCCGATAGAGTTTCGCCTGAGGCGAGAGAACCTTTCTAGCGCTGCTCCACGAAGGTTCTCAACGAAGAGGTGACATTCACCTGAAAAGCCTGTAGGTGTGCCTTAGGATCAGTAGTTCCGTCGTATGGCATCACTTTGAATTTCCCAGGATCTGAGACCCTAGTTTCGGTGATACGATTAGTAAAAGGCGTTTTTCAAGCTTCTTCAAGCAGTAAATCGATCTCCGGTGCCGTTCTAGTAGAATGGTGGATTTGGGACTTCACCGGCCTGACTTCGGCTACCGTTTTCAAAAGTTCATCGCGGAGATTGAGGATTTCAGAACTCTTGCTAGCAGATTTCCGCTTTTGTCCGCATTTGCTGTGAGTGCTCTGAGTTTGCTCCTCGACCAGATCCTCCTGTTCTTTCCAGAAAATAGCTTCTTCTTCTTCGTTCACAGGGTTGTCGAACTGGGGTTCGGCTTCTTGTGAGGCGTGAATGTATGTCTGCATATTCGTCTGTAGGTTCGAACTGACTGCTAGATTCCACGTCGATACGTTTGATTTCTCTTCTTCTTTATCTTCTTCGATAGTAGGAAGGTTTTCCGGACTTTTCCGTGTAGGCGCGGGGTGACTTCGTCAGGGTTTTGTCCAGGCGGATTGCCTTGCGCGTTATCGGACCGGTCTAGGGGCGTTGCGAAATATAGTCTTCTTCCGCGGACTCGGGTTGTTCCCCGCGGAAAGATGGCCTTGTTCCTTGCTGTGAGGATTTCAACCTGTTCAGCGAGAGAACTCATGACCTTATCCTGTTGTGCCGCCTTTTTCTCAAAATTCGCGAACATCTTCTTCACCTCCTCGAACGTTGCGGTGTTTGCGTCAGCGTTGACCGCAGTGACATTCGTCCCTGGAATGTTTTCAAGGTTTCGTCGACGACGTTATCATCACGAGGCTGTTGGTTGTTGAGATCTGACATGTTTCAATTGAGGGTTGATGGCTGAGAGTTAGATTGATCTATACCTCCCCTCCTTCTAGCGCCAAACTGTGGGAACCGAAATTCGCACTGTCGATTTTCGTTGAATTAGGAACGCAGGGTAAACCCTAGTTTCCCAGAGGTCCTGGAATCTGCTAAACCACACGCCAATTAGTCAGAATACGAAGTAAATACGAAAAACAAAGTAAGAATCGAAAAGAGAGCAAATAGATGTCTTATTTCGAATTTGCGTATGAGCGTTTACAACAGGATAGGAGCGTAGGCTATGAGAGATGTCGGCAAGATCCCTAGTTCTAAGAACCCTACTTGACTCGCAGCTCGAACAAAAAAAACGAAAAGTTTCCTAAATTCTCTAAGTGCTAAGTTGTGTTTGCTATGAGTGGAGACTTTTGTGTGTCTCTGCATCATCACCCTCGAAGTCCTTATATACTCCTATAGAGGCGGTTTGCTCTTTCCCCTTCTGCCCTAGATCGAATTTATCGCTTCTCGGAAATATTCTTTTTTTCCTCAATCTTCATAATTATCTTCGGAAACTTAACATTTATCCTCCGAACTTAACATTTATCCCTTCGAACTTAACATTTATCCTTTCCTGCAAAATAAAAGATAAACCGTCACAAAGTTTGGGCTTGATTTTGGATAAAATCGCGAGTGGGCCTTTAGCCGAGCTTTAGACCTCGTCGGGCCATTTTCCGACTTAGGCGTTTCTACGATTTTGTCAAAATAACATTGCTAAGACAATGTCGTCTGAGAGTTAGGATCTTTCGTATGAAGCGTGTGACTGTAGGTGTTTAGTTAACCATTATCGTCTCATACGATCACCCGATCCTTTCTCGAGAAAACGAGTTCTTTCGGTAAGGTTCCAATGTCAATCCTGATCGAGACGGAACGAAGATAAGTTTGATCAAGTATCGAAAGAGAGAGTTTAACGAGGAAAATGTGAAACTAGATTGATTCGATCCTACTTGCCGAACGAACGGTTCAGATTTCTCGTGATGTCTAGCACGCCGGTTTAACGAGTTGGCCTTGTCCAACTGGCCATACGGGCGAGTTGGCCATGTCGTGCCTACAAACCTCACCGTACGGGCGAGTTGGTTGGTCTGTTTCGTCCAACTCGCCATACGGGCGAGTTGGTTTATCCATGCTGCCTTGTCCAACTCCCCATATGGGCGTGTTGGTTGGTCCGTGATGACCAACTCGGCATACAAGCGAGCTGGTTGATTTCTTTGTTTCGAGTTTTGGCCCGGAGACTTGCGCTAAGTCGATTTCGAGGCTGCATTCGTATAGAAATACAATTTTTAGATTCTGATTTTGAGAGTACCGTTTTCGACCCCAACAAACACATTCTCCCGATAGGTTTCTGACGTCGATTCCGTCGTAACTGATTTTGAGCCCAACAATATCTCTTGGCAAGAGTATTGTTTTGTGTGTTAGAATTAAGAGTTAATTTGACAGTTAATTGTTTAGGATATTAATACCCTGCTAAAACAATAAACACACTGTGTCAAATTTGGCGCCACTGCCGGGGAGTGTTGATCGCCATTAGATTTAATTTCTAGGATTTAGTCTAGGTTTGTTTTTACTTTCAAATTGCTAATTTTTCTTTTCATTGTTTCTCAGGTACATGAAACAGAGACCAGGAGTAATAAAGGACAAGAACTACTATTCTCAGACCCACATAAACTCGAAAGTACAATCCTCAAAGAAAGACGACAAGCATCAATCGATGGTATATACTCTGCGTCGACCGACATCTCTTCACAGATAGCATCGACCGACATCTGAACTCGAGCATCGACCGACGTCGACTACACAGCATCGATTGACGAACACCTACCTGCATCAATCGACGTTAGCAGACGAGTTCAGATGGTTGCGCCTATTGTAGTGGTTCAGAACGAGAATGGAGACTTGCGTGATCTCTGATACCAAAGCAGAAGCAGATGCTGCAAAAGCTCAACCTGAAGCTAATGCCCAAGCTTCTCAGACAACACTGGTTGACTACAACCGTCCATACCAGTTTTACTCCAACAGATCCGACATTCATCCTCCAGCTTTTCAGAGAAACGATTTCGAAATCAAGCCCACTTTCTTCGGACTTGTAGCGCAAACACCTTACCATGGATTGCGACATGAGCATCATATGGATCATCTGGAGCGACTTGAGGATATAGTGACTGCTATTAAAGCCAATTGAGTCCCTAAGGACTATCTCTTATGTAAGCTCTCCAAGTCTCACTTGCTGGAGAAGCTTCATATTGGCTTAAGCAGCTACCACCAGAATCCCTTACATCCTGAACTGACATAAAGAACGCTAACGCCTCGACCTTCCACAGCTAATAGGCCACCCACGCCCGCTCTCTCGGCCCGTGGCCTCATCCCGTTCCAACGTTAGGTGCGTAAATTTTTGAAGGCTAGAAATCATTGTTTGTTGTCCCTACAATCACCACATGACCTTTCCCCGTGCTTTGGCCTTACTCACACGGTATCGAAATCTCTTCCCGATAGGTCACCCATCCTTTCACTACTCCAGCATCAACACACTTAACCGTGGAGTTCTAAATGAATGTGTGACGGAAAAGGTAAGTCAACTTTGGTGACATAGGTAGCCAAATAAATTCTCTTAAGCCTTTCCACATATCACAACTCGGGATGTTACAATTCATTCCCTCTCAAAGAACTCAACGTCCTCATTGCGCCCCACGACAAGTCTCAAGACCCCTCTCAGGTCAGAATAAGATGGCTAACCAGCTCTGATACCACTTATAACTCCTCGACCGCCCATGGCTAATGGGCCACCCACGCCCGCTCTCTCGGCCCATGGGCCCCATCCCGTTCCAACGGTCGGTGCGTAAATTTTCCAAGGCTAGAAATCATTGTTTACAGTCCCTGCAATCACCACATGACCTTTCCCCGTGCTTTGGCCTCACTCTCACGGTATCGCGAGTCATTTCCCGATAGGTCACCCATCCTTTCACTACTCCAACATCAGCACGCTTAACCCTGGAGTTCTAAACATATATGGGACAAAAAAGTTAAGTCAACTTTGGTGACATAGGTAGCCAAATCAATTCTCTTAAGCCTTTCCACATATCACAACTCAGGATGTTACAAAAGCTTTCTTGCATAAATTATTTGATGACGCGAGAGCAAAATACTTGAGAAGCAAGATTGCTACTTTTTCACAAGATCCTTTGGAGTCTTTCAGAAACTCATGGATCAGATTCAAGTCATACCAGAGAGACTGTTCACATCATTGGTTTAATGAAGTGTAGCTTCTTAGCACTTTCTTCAGAGGTATTGGATTGCAGTATCAGATGGATTTGGACACAACTAGTGAAGGGAATTTCAGCACCAAGAGCCTTAAAGAAGATACTAGATTGATTGAGAATCTAGCATCAACACCAGTACCAAGAACACAAACTTTGAAAGGAGGAAATCAACCCTAGCTATGAGCAAGGAGAAATTGAAGAAGTTAAGGCGAAATTGGACTGTTCAGAAATTTCTCAATAAGCAAGTTACTTTTGCAGAAGTAGAAACAATAGAGTTCGAAGAAGATTAGATTGAAGAAGAAGATGTGAACTACATCGAAGGGAACGATTCCCAGAAGCAAGGGAATCCAAGTTTCAACAGGAACTCCTATGGGAATGGTCAAAGGAGTAACTTTAATCAGAACCCACAACGAAGGCCCATCAATAACAACAAGACTTATGGATCTTCCTACTACCAGAATCCTCCTCCATAAGCTCAGGAAAGCAAAATTGCAGCAATGGTTGACAGAGTTTTAGAGGGACAACAAAAGATGACTGTGGATTTCAATTGAAAGATAGATGGTCTGTACCTCAACCTCAATACCAAATTCGAAAACCTAAGCACCCATGTGAAGAACTGGAGAATTAAGTGATGCAAACAAGTGAAACCATCAGGAGACATGAGAGCTTGATCAAGGAGAAAATGGAGGTTGGATGACATTGGGTGTGTTTTTATGTTTCAGTTGGGTAATAATATCCTAAACAAACAGCTGTCAAATTAACCCTTAATCCTAACACACAATACAATAATACTCTTGTCAAGAGAAATTGGGTGTAGTACTTAGGGATCGAATCCAAACAGAACAAATACACACAATAGATTTCTTATTTCAAAAGGGTAAGCTAGGTAACTATATATATTGGTAGCAAGTAATCAGGTCAAGGAAATATTTCTTATTAGAAGGTATATGTGCATTATAGAAATATGCTAGTAATGTAAATATGGAAATATAATAGTAATGTAAATATGGAAATATGCTAGATCTAGGGTTTCAGGCAAGTGGATTATAGTAGATAAAAGTAAAATGTATTTAATCACAGAACTCTTAATCTAATGTAAAAGCCACCAGCTCTCGCACGTGCACCTAATCTATTGACCAAGTCCAAAGTCTCAGCTCTCGCTTGTTGACACGAAATAACCGTCGATCGATGGTTTCTTGAGTCAAGCATTATGACCTAGTTTGATAAGTTCACTAGATTGACTAAATCAACTCTCGTTTGTTTCTAGCAACCAAGCTCAATAGAATAGATTCCGGTAGTAGACCATGCTTTTGCTTGCTCCTAACTATCCTATTATCAGGGTTCTAGTTAGCTACTATAGAACACAAACAATAAACACAATTCTATTCATAGATATAATAATGACCTTAACAATTCTATTGTTTAGGTAATCCATCAGTACCATTGAATAACCCTAAACCTGGTTGACAATTACTCAGACATAATTAAAGTAAGAAGACTAATCTGAATAAAATGCATAGATAAAATAATGGGGTTTCAAAGAACACATAGAATACACTAGCAAAATGCTAGCACACACACACAAACTCTTGCCCTCTTTTCTCTAGCATCCTTAGCATGGTGCAATACATAAGGTATAAATAAAACCCTAAAGTCTAGATCAAAACTCATCCAAGGGTAATCTTGTAATCTTGTGTCATGTCTCTAACTTGAGCTTGAAAGTCGGATGTCTGCGAACTTGACATCGATCGATAGCAGATGTGCAACATCGATCGATCTTGGTCATGTAACATCAGTCGACGCCAACGTTGTATCGTCGATCGATGATAATCTTGTACTTCAATTCTCTTTAATGATTAGATACGGATTATTCCTCTCCAAATGCTCCAAGTATCTCCATATATCTCCAAAACGTACATGTACCTGTAAAGACCTCAAAACATAGCCTAGACACACATAACAAACTCTAAATATAGTCTATAACATGGTCTAAAACTTGTAATAAATAGGTTATATTAACTCCCCCAGACTTAACCTTTTTCTTGTCCTCAAGCAAACAAGCTGTGGAAGATGTTTTGAAAAGCGAAGACTCACATATTGTCTAAGTATAACTGTCACCTTGGTTTATTGCAACCACATCCTATCAAGCCAATCATAGAGAAACTTTATATACCCTATCCTAGTATAGCAACCAAATCAATTCTACCAACAACTTAGCAAATACTAGTCTCACTCCCCCCTCTACTGATTTCATTTGTTTGCATAAAATAAAAGTGCAGGCTCTACCTTGGGAGTATCGATCAAGGGACACATGGACTCTTACCTCTGCAAGTATCTGAACACACATGCAACCTTCTCTGATTCCTTTCCTATCTCTCTTCTCACTTCTTCTCAGTCAATGTCTCCCTTCTCTTGAGGATATCATTTTATTTTTTTAATTGACGAAGATATTTGGATATGCTTCCATGAATCAAGTCCTAATGGTTTTTGCCACAAGATCTCGTTCACTTCTTTTTGACCTTTTTATCTCTTTTTAGGATTATATGTATCAAGCTCTAATGGTTGTAGCCACCAAATCCTGTTTGACTCCTTTTTAATCTTAAGGGGAGAGAGTGGGGAATCAGAAACACACAAACTTTTACCTTCCAAACTTGTATAAGGAATCTGATCTAATGTATACCAAATTCCATTGCAAGCAAATAATGTCAGGATTAGTGTTGGAAATCAGCTTTAGGTTCCTCCAAACTTTTTAAGCAAGTGTGATCTAGTGGCAGGATGATCCACTTTGGTATCTCTAGTAATCTCTACAAATAACCATCTAAGAATGGTGCTTATAGCATGGTTAGTCAATAATAAATCTAGATCATAGTCTCCTTCTTGACTCAATGATTTTTTTTTCAAAATAACTTATATAGATATAAATAACACTAAAAAAACAATCAAATAGCATTAGCGAACCTCCCCCAGACTTAAATTACACTGTCCCAGTGTAATTCGCCCCGGATTGGCTAGAAAAATTAAATCATAAGTAATTAGCTGAAGTATAGAACTCGATACCTCTCTCTGTAAGAGAGTGTCTATCGATGGTGGGATATGGGTAACCAAAAAGTTCCTATTTCTTATAAAACTTAAAATAAAACACAATATCAGTAATACCTCCCCCAGACTTAAACAACACTATCGTCAACGTTATACAGTCTGAGATTGGGGAAGAAATAAATCATATGGACCACTTTAACAAGAAAAAACTGATACACATGCTCGCTGATGGTGACCGTCGATCGACACAGTTAAGTGCCTATCAATTGATGCGTTGCTTACTCTATCGATCAGCAGTGATCAAGTGTTGGTCGATGCTCTATGCAGATTGTCTTCCTCGTTTTTTTTTGGAATAATCTGAAATAAATAAATACGAATATTAGTAATAAATGAAGAATAAAGACTAATTAAAACTTACTAAACAGTGGGTTGCCTCCCACTCAGCGCTTGGTTAGAGTTGTAAGCTCGACATTGTGAATGCTCTGACTAGAAAGGAGGTTGATCAACACTTGGAAGACAAGTGGCTACATCTTCGTTGCTCTTCTGAAACCATGTACCAATGAAGTTTCTGATTGCCTCATCTCCTCTGATTTTCTCGTTCTTGATTATTTCCTTTGTGACCTCTAGTGAATGCATTCTTCTTTGTAGATTTTCAATACTGCGCTGGAGTATTCTAAGTCTAGCAGCGGTAGTGTATGACATTTCCTCTAGTTGCTGAGAAACATATTCCTTCATCAGGTACTAAGAAAAAGCAATATCAGAGAACTTTTCTTTTAAGTAGCGTTGCAAACTTCTCTCTGTCGAACTCAGTATCGATCGATGTCAAGGTGTTACCATCGATCGATGTCACTCCATTGGGTCTACTCACATGATGTCTCTGAAAAGCATCCATGTCTTGCTTCATTTCATCCATGTGTGTAGTCAATTTCGTGACGCATTTATCTATAGGATAGTTAACGTCATCAAGCCTCATATAGAATTCATCCGTTGACATCTTCTGAGCTTGGTAGATCTCATGCACAATATCATTAGTCTCTGCTCTGATGTATGTCTCCTGTTCTTCTCCGTGTTGTCGATCGATGCTGGTACATGTGCGTCGATCGATGGCTGTTGCGGTTGTTCAAAGAAATTTCCTGATCGTTCAGCCATGACAAGGGCGTCTGCTACATCTTTCTTTGGTAGAGTTAGAATTCTCCCATAAAAACCTCGTGCACGTCCTTCTATATCTCTGAAAATTCCAAAATCATCGGGTCTGAGATAACCAGCTTCTGTTTCTACTCTCGCGTTCATTATCCAGCCAGGTTCACCGTATCCTTGGTATGCCCGATTGGTGTCGATCAATGGTTTACGGTTACTGTCGATCGATGCTCGGTGATCAGACCGGTGCCCAAAAATGTTCCCAGATCCGTTGGCCATTGAAAATATGTCTGCTACTTCCTCCTTCATGACGTTTAGAATTCTGCCATCCATAGCTCTTGCGTGACCTTCTGGATCTCTCATAATACTGAACTCATCTGGTTGTAGATAACCAGCTTCTCTTTCGTGTTCTTCTGCTGAATCATGCTCGGGTTCTGCATCGTGGTCAGTATCGATCGATGGCGTATGGTTGCCATCGATCGATGTCGATTTCCCCGGTTCATGGGAAACATGAAAAACTCTAGCTCTTCCATTGTAAGCCCTTGGTACTCGATCAGCTCTTCTTCTCTGTAGTCTTCATCGTATCCGAGGTAGGCTGGGTTGTAATCGGAATCATCATGGTGGGTGTGGATCGGTTCTGGGTATGGGTGTCGATCGATGTTGAAGGGTGGGTATCGATCGATTGATGATGTGCAAGACTATCGATCATTCAAGGGGTTGGGTGTGTCGATTGATGCTTCATCTACCGATTCCTCAATACACTCGTAATCGCATAAACATGTGGCCACAAGCTCTGCATCATTACACAATCTCGTGAGGGAAGGTTTATTCTTGTAGATTTCATAGTAGATATTATGATCAATCGAGGAAATGCACAACCTGTTTGTCTTCATATCATAGATAGCTCCTACGGTGGCCATGAAAGCTCTTCCTAGTAACAAGGTAGAGTTCCAATTGATTTGGATGTCCATCACATGGAAATCTATCGGGACTAGGATGTCTTGAATTCTCAGTGGGACATCAATGCATATACCTCATGAGTCTACTTTAGAACAGTCCACAAAGATGAAAGAATCGTTGGAAGTCTCTATTCAAGGTTTAACTTCTCTGCTATAGCTTTGGGTATGATGCTCACTAATGATCCGGTATCGCATAGGGCATTGGGAAATTCATGGTTTTTGATCTAACATGGCACCACAAACATCCTAGGATCACTTCTATTCTTCGGAGTAATTATTGGCTCCCTCCTAGTGTGATCCTTGGCAGCTTTATCAGCTATGATAGGCCCTGATGAGTCCCTCTTCATCTCTGGAGTTGTAGTATTCGTGACCTTTGGTATATCAACTTTTTTTGTCACAGGGTACCATCGATCGATTGTGCGACCTCTGCGTCAAACGACTCGTGAAGCTATCCCCGATTCCATCGAGTTAACATGAACTATCGATCGATTCGTAATGCCTTGCGTTGATCGATGCTTTTGTGGTCTGATCAATGAAATCGGATTTCCTTTCTTCTGCGGCTTCTCTTTCTTCACTTCTACCCAAAAATCATCATCAATCACAGCATTGACGTGATGCTTCTGCCTAGTCTCTTCTTCTTTGACCATAACTTCGTATTTCACAAGGGTTTCACTCTTGTGTGTCATCTAACTTTCCAACTTTTCCACGCGGATGCTGATATCTTCGATTTTTGTGCTTAGGTGTAGGTACAAGAAATCTAACTTGTCATTGGAATCCACCATCATCTTCTACTATTCCCTAAGTATCTTGTCAAACATAATTTCGATCCATGGTCTCTTAGTTGGTTTTTAAATTTCTGCACTTCTGGTAGCTTGGGTATTCGCTTCTGCTTCTGTATCAGGGATAATAGCCCCCTGGTTGTCTATCCTTTGACCTGCTGCATTACGCAGATGACCGTGAGGTCATGCAAGTCTCCATTCTCGTTCTGAACCACATTTATAGGCGCAACCATCTGAACTCGTCTGCTGTCATCGATCGATGCAGATGAGGTGCTGTCGATCGATGGTATATGATCAATATCGGTCGATGCTAGAGATCTGGTATCGGTCGATGGTTGAGTTCTGATGCTGGTTGATGCTGTCCGTAAAGATGTATTGGTCGATGCTGAAGGTACGCCGTCGATTGATGCATGTCGTCTTTCTTTGCGGATCGTGCGTTCGAGTTGCTGTGGGTCAGAGAACAGTAAGTCTTGTTCTTTGTTGCTCCTGGTATTCTTTTGGATGCACCTGAAAAACAAATAAAAAGAAAATCAGTAACCTTAAAAGTAACAACAAACCTAGACTAAGTCCTAAAAAAATAAATCTAATGGCGATCGATGTTCCCCGGCAACGGCGCCAAATTTGACGTTGGGTGTGCTTTTATGTTTCAGTAGGGTAATAATATCCTAAGCAAACATCTGTCACATTAACCCTTAATCCTAACACACAATACAATAGTACTTTTGTCAAGAGAGATCGAGTGTAGTACTTAGGGATCAAATCCACAGAGAACAAAGACACACAATAGATTTCTTATTTCTAAAGGCTAAGCTAGTTAACTATATATATTGGTAGCAAGTAATCAAGTCAAAGAAATATTCCTTATTAGAAGGTATAGATGCAATATAGAAATATGCTAATAATGCAAATATGAAAATATGCTAATAATACAAATATGGAAATATGCTAATAATGAAAATATAGAAATATGCTAATAATTAAACTATATGCAAATGTAAATATGTTAGATCTAGGTTTTCAGGTCAGTGGGTTATAGCGGATATAAGCTAAGGGTATTTAATCATGGAACTCGAAATCTAATGTAAAAGAAACCAGCTCTCGCATGCGCGTCTAATCTATTGGCTAAGTCCAATGTCTTAGCTCTCGCTTGTTGACACGGAATGACCATCGATCGATGGCAATGATCCTGCGTCGATCGATGGTTTACTGATTCAAGCTTTACGACCTAGTTCGATAAGTTCACTAGATTAACTAAATCAACTCTTGTTTTTTTAGCAACCTAGCTCAATCAGACTAAATTCGGGTACTAGACCATGCTCTCGTTTGCGCCTAACTATCCTATTATCAGGGTTCTAGTTAGCTACTCTAGAACACAAGTAATAAACACAGTTATATTAATAGATCTAATAATGGCCCTAACAATTCTATTGTTTGGCTAATCCATGAGTACCATTAATAAACCCTAAATCTAGTTGGTAACTACTCAAACATAACTAAAGAAAGAATAATAATCTGAATAAAATGCATAGATAAAATACTGGGCCTTCAATAAAAATCTCCCTTAGGAGTTATGAATCTTCTACCTAGATAAATCCTAGAACTATGGTGAGGTGGTGAACACTTAGCCCTCTCACTCACACACTTTTGGCACTTTCCACCAATCACTCACCATCACCAAGCACAATTTTTTTTGGTGTAATATATAAAGTATAAAAATAAAAGTCTAGGTCAAAACTCGTACAAGGGTAATCTTGTAATCTTGTGCCATGTCTCTAACTTGGGCTTGAAAGTCGGTTGTTTGCGAATTGGACATCGATTGATGGCAGATGTGCAACATCGATCGGTCTTGGTCATTTAACATCGGTCAACGCCAATGTTTTGTCGTCGATCGATGGTGATCTTGTACTTCGACTCTCCCAATGATCATCTACGGGTTATTTTCCTCTCAATTCTCGAAAAGCTCCAAGTATCTCCATATATCTCCAAAACGTACTTGGACCTGTAAAGACCTCAAAACATAGCCTAGACACACATAACAAACCCTAAATAGAGTCTATAACATGGTCTAAAACTGGTAATAAATAGGCTATATCAGCTGGTCCAACTCGCCGAACGGGCGAGTTGACCTTCGTGGTCGGACCAACTCGCCCGTTTGGCAAGTCAGACAGGTCTAACTCGCCCTTTCGGCGAGGTTGCCAGTGTGCTTGGCCCAACTCGACCATTGGCGAGTTGGACTGGTCTGAGTTCCCCAAACGGGCGAATCAGATGGCAGAGATCCACGGTTGTTTCGGGATCTTTTTGCCTGGGGACTCGTCATATCAATTTGTTATACGAAACTTGATTTCGTTCTTTCCCTCCCTTCTTTCCTTCGGAATCTTCTTTTTTCTAATGAGGACTTTTTCTGGGAAGTTTCATGCTTTGATTCCGTCGTAACCTATTTTGACCCCAACATTTACTCCCCCCCCCAGCTCATTAGAATTGTTATGTTCTTGCGAGCAATTTAAACGATTCGGTAAGTTAGGCGGAATCCAAAGTCTGAAAATCCAGGGTGAACAACAAATTTTCTTTTCAAAAAATTCTTCTTTATTTTTTTTCTTTCTTAATTTTAATGCGAAAAAGTCCCTTCAGATTCTGTTTCTCCTATAAGTAATGAGCTTCCATCATTCATCCTCTCGTCATTTTCTCAAATTTCGAAAACTCTAAATTCTCTCTCTAAAAAAATTCTCCCACCAAGACGTCTTCTTCCAGAAACGCTCAGAAGATTGGTGTTGTCGAGGTGAGCAACACCGTCGGCGTGAGTCCGTCGGACCCTTCTGCCGGGGGGGGGGGGGGGTTCCAGCCCACATTGCAGAGTTTCTTTCCATTAAGAGTTATTTGGCCCATCCTGAGGCTGAGGAGATTGTGAACCCAACATGCGGGGAGTCTTTGAAACCTGTGACTCCGGCTGATGCCTTGATTCCCAAGGTTTCCCCTATACGTGATGCCGTTCATGCCGAAGGAGTGGTTGCTGAGGACGAATCGGCACCTGAGGTCGGGGTTCAGACATTAGGTTCTTCTATGATTCCGGTTCATGTCATCGATGTAGAACCAGTTCACGAGTCGATGCCTCTTCCCCAACTTAAGGGAGTAATCGTCTTAGGGTTGCCTTCTCCTAGAACGATCCAAGCTGCTGCGATTAGGGGTCGCAAAAGGACATGCGCTAACCCTGATGTGGCTAAGAAGAGGAGGTGCACCAAGGATTCCGGGGCTGGTTCTGTTACGGTGCCTGGTTTAGATCCGACATCATGACACCCTGCCAAGGTTTGTTTTGATAAAAACTTTTCGGCCCTTTTAGCATGTGTACATTGACAATTTTTTGGCAGCCACTTTTTATTTGTCTCGCAGTTTGTTTCGTTGATGATGGGATGATTAGTGAGTGTGGGTGTAGATGGAATACTATGAGTTGTCATCTCGTAATCTAACTCTAAGTGAAGAGCTATATTTGCGGTCTATTTCGAGGGTTTCCTGCAGTGCGTAAGCTTGCGAGATTCCTGACGACGGTTGAATGTTGGCCAAGAGGCAGGTTTTGGTATCTCGTATCACGGTGCTTGATACTATGCCTAGAGACGTTAGAGACTAATGTGCTGGGTTTAGGGCAAAACCAAGGTCTAATCACGGTTTTATGGGGTGCGATGACTACTTCGACTTACATTTTCCGTCTCGTTTTCGACCTGATTTCGTCCCACTTTATAGTCCACAATATGTTCTCGGCTTATGTGACTTGTATGGTCAAAATCGAGCATCTCTTTGGGAATTTTTTAACTCTCCTAAAAGTGCTGACCAAAATTTTGGATTTCTTATATAGCGCTATTACCCTTGTTCAGGCGTTTGAGAGCTATCTCTACGAGATGGCTTAGTCTGTTTAGGACATTGAGAGCTTGTTGTGATCAGCAACAAACTTATCTGTATATATTACCGTTTTTGATTCTTCGCGAAGGATACATGTTAATAAGGTGTATGTGTTTTATAATCGTTCACAGACTGTCTTTAAAGTGAGCTTTCCTTTTCGGAAAATTTTGACGAAAAAGGAATCCTTCGAGTGTTAGCGACGTCTCGCTGTGTCGAAGGTTGGATTTTTATGTCGTTTTAAGTGAAGCGAGTTGCGAGATAGAGTGTTCTGGTGATAGACGGATTTTAGGCGGTTTTCCGCCGCATTATCTTAATAGAGTTTCGAAAATATCGAGTCTGGGAGCAGATATTTTGAACTTTTGGAAGTATATGAGTATACAGTATACATACCCTATACCCCCCGCCCCACCCTTTTTAATGAGGGGGGGGGACAGCTGAGCTCGTCCAGTGACGAATTGCCTACGTACCCTCTTCAGGGATCAAGTCGTCTCGTAGTTCAGTTTGAAATGTTGTCTAGTGGTCTAGTGGTAGTACTTCTTGAGGTGCATTGCATTCCAATTTCTTGGAATTTTAATGTCCTTCATGTTCGAGATTTTGTATGCGCATGGTCGGACTACTTTTATGACTTTGTAAGGTCCTTCTTATTTTGCTCCGAGTTTTCCTTCGTTTCGCTCGGCGGTGTTCTAAAAAAAATTTTGTAGGAATAAGTCGCCTTCTTTGAATTTACGGCTGCGTACTTTGGAGTTATAGTACTATGCGGCCGCCTGCTGATAGTTCTGAATCTGCTGATTAGATCGAGCTCGTCAAGCAACATTAGATTGTTTGAGCCCTCTCGTTCCGGGAGCTAGATTCTGCGTACTCCAGAGAATTCAACTTCCGCTGGGATCAATCAAAGCCCCTCCTTCTACCATTTTTTGCTCTCAGATTATATCATCCTGCTTTTAGAGTTGTATATTTGCTTACGTTAGGGCTAAATGCACCCATCATTAGCATTAGCATCTCAGACAGCTGCTCATTTTTTTTTCCTAGATTGATGTTAACAGATCGGGGTATGATATGCCACTGCGTATATTATACCAATTTTTTTTTAGAAGTAGCATACATCTTTTTATTTAGGTAGGTAAAAATCAGTATAGACATTTTTCTATGATTTTTTTTATTTTATGAGTACATAAATCTTTTATAGAAATAGTAAAAGAGCATAAAATAAATATATGTTATTTTAAGTGGTTTAGCAATTTCTCTTTGTGGGAGATTTACTATTATATCATGAAGTTGATACCAATTTTCATATATATATATATATATTTATAAGGATGATATTTTCATAAATACATAAATCATTAATAGGAAAAAACTAAAATAACCCTCTTACAATTCTAACCTCATTTCCTATATCTTCCTCTTGAGAGAGAAAGCTTCGACATCGAGTGACGGCGACAGCGACACAACGAGATCCAGCGACGACGATGAGATCCAGCGACGACGACGAGATCGAACGACGGCTACGAGATCGAGCGTATTCTCTCTCATGAAGCAGACGAGATCGAGACTCAAATCCTCTAAAATGTCGAATCTTTTGCACGAATCACAACTTGTAAACAATTTTGTTGGATTTTGTTGTTTTGACATAGGAGAAAGAGTTACCTATTAATTGTCGGATCTAAGAGAAATAATTTTAGTAGTGAACATTGAGTTTTTGAAAATTATAACCTTTTGTAAATTTCGGTTCCAAGTAATTTTAGGATTCTATTACGAATACTACATAGGGTTGATTCTGATTTGATATTTGAATAGATACATATAAAAGAAAAGTTTCTGATAGTGAACATTGCATTAAAAAAATTATAACACCTTATAAATTTATTTTTCAGTTAGAACGCGATGAGTTTTGCGCAACAGTGCGATTACCTGCAAGGATTTATGATGGAACCAAACCACCAGAAAATCCATACGTCATTATCCAAAATTTCAACATGGATTATGAACATGAGGTTGCTGATATATTAGACAAGGAAGAGTTTGCTAAGATAGATAACTCACACATTGGAAGCATTATGAAGCTGGCTAGAAGGAATATTGTTCAATTTTCAGGAGATTTGTTCCATTGTATCATCCAATGAAGAATATTGACAAAAAAGGAAGGTCTATGGTTTACGTTCTTAGATCAACCTATGAAGTTTTCAAGGCGATATTTTTTTCCTGACAATTAGCTTAGCTTGTGAGGAATGTAGACCAAGACTAGAGTCGAAGTACAAAAAAAAGAATGAAATATTATTTGTGGATGCTAAGCATGGAAGACAAGTACATAGTGAATAGCTTGTATGAATTGCTAAAGCAGAGAGCAAAAGAAATGTCAAGCAGTGAAAGAATATCTCTTAGAATTGCAATAATCATAGAAGGGATAATCATTGCAAAATGTACGAGCTCTATAATTCCAAAGGAGATGTTGTTGGAAAATAGGAAAAACGATATGTTTTCCAAATTTGCATGGGGTAAAACTTCTTACAATGTCATGTAAAATAGTGTTAAAAGTCTAGGTGCAAGTTCTTGGATTATAGATATTTATGAAGTGAGCAGTTTTGTGCTGACTTATGACGTAAGTGAAACCTCAAAAAAAACAATGAAGTAAGCTTATTTATAAAGTTTTATAAATTCATATTTTTTTAAATGTTTATTATAGTTTAGAAAACTTTTCTTATCATTGTATCAGAATTGAATGAAACTTTTCTTTTAGAGTCTAGTGTTTCATGATTGTGTTTTTGATTTTGTTTGAATGAAGTCAAATTTTAAAGACATGGGATGCATATGAAACTATTAGTTTCTAGATTTATAAAGCTTTATAAATTTCTCATTTTTTTGTAAATAGGATCAAATAGAGGAGGAAGAAAAACAACACGTAGAAGGAGATACAAAAGTTGATGATGATGGTACAGGAAGTGAAACCTCAAAAAACAATGAAGTAAGCTTATTTATAAAGTTTTATAAATCGATAATCTTTTTAAATGTTTATTATAGTTTATATAACTTTTCTTATCGTCTTATGGAAATTGAAGGATGAAAAAGTAAATAAAGATGCATCTAGAGAGCATATGCAAGTTCAAAAGAAGAAACAAGGAAAAAGAAAGAAGGTAAGAAATATTTAAAATCTGCTTATAATGGTTTATAAAATTACTCCCAAATATCAGTTTGTAATTTATAGACCCTTGTAAATCTATCATTTGCTTCACCAATCTCAGACAGTATAACACTAATGATAGTGTTATTTAAGTCTGGGGGAGGTTTACTTATATTGTGTTCTATTCTGAATTTTATTTTCTATACTTATTCTAAAAAAAGGAGTAGAAACTTATAGGTGTACCATCGATCAATTTTGAAGAATCAACATTGATCAACCATGGAACATGACCATCGATCGACATCAACATCGTGACATCGATCAATACTCTTTTACAAAGTCTGGTATCAAGTTTCTGTATTAAGCTATTTACATATGATTTGGTTTTTCCTAACCAATCTGGGATGGATTACACTAGGGACTGTGTAATTTAAATTTGGTGGAGGTTCGTTGATGCTATTTGATTTGTTTTGAGTCTTATTTACCATATACATAAATTTTTCAAAAAGTTTTATGGAGTCAAGAAGGAGACTATGATCAAGATTTATTATTTACTAACCACACTTTAGCATCATTCTTAGAAGGTTATTTGCAGAGATTACTAAAGATACCCAAGTGGATCATCATGCCGCTATATCAGACTTGCTTAGAAAGTTTGAACGAACAAAGCTGATTTTGAACACTAATCCTGACATTATTTGCTTGCTTTGGGGCTTAGTATAGACTAGATCTCAAGGACGTTAGAATTTTTCTAAGACATGCTGGATTCTATAGGCGATTCATAAAAGAGTTAGGAAAATTGCTAGACTCCTTACCGCACTCCTGTGCAAAGAGGTGAAATCCAATTTTACACCTGAATGTCTCGAAGCCTTTAAAAAAATAAAATCAGCGCTCGCATCCGCCCCTATTGTCCAAGACCAGTCTAGGATCTACCATTTGAGATTATATACGACGCTAAAAATTTCACTGTAGGCGCCGTACTTGGGCAAAAGAAAGACAAAAATCTACATGCTATATACTACACCAGTAGAACTCAAGACGATGTGCAACGTAATTATGTGACAATAGAAAAGGAGTTATTGGTTGTGGTATTCCCCTTCGAGAAATTCTGATACAATCTAGTCGGTTCAAAAGTAGTTGTTCAAACCGACCACACAACATTGAAACACTTAATGAACAAAAAGGAAGCTAAGCCGAGACTTTTACGATGGATTCTACCTCTCCAAGATTTGATATAGAAGTATGAGACAAGAAAGGAGTGGAAAACGGAGTCGTCGATTACTTATCACGAATAAGAGCAGATGACGACATCTCTATAGATGATTTCTTACCCACGGAAAATATCTACTTAGCAGAATCGACCTTCAGTGGTAGCGTTAGTTCGGCACTTGAAGTGGAATCGATTGAAAACATGTTAAGCCCATCGAACGATTATAACCGTAAAGTGTTGATTGATTTTGTTCATACACCATCGATCGACGATACATTTGAGAAAGGCGATGAAATAATCGTTCCAATAGATATCAACGTCTGTTGTAATCCTTTAAATTAAAATGAGGATTCTCCCAGAGGTAGAAGGTTAAGTTGGGGGGGGGGGGTGTGTGCACTGACCACCACCGATAGACCTTGGTATGCAGATATAGTAAACTATCTTGCGGCCGAAGTAGAACCCGAACTCTTCAAAGGATATCATAAAAAGAAAATTTTGAGAGAATCATGAGATATCATTGATATGAACCTTATCTTTATAAACACTGTTCTGACGGCATATACAGACGGTGTGTTGCTGAAAGCAAAAATCTAGATATTCTTTATCATTGTCATGGATCCGGTTATGCTGGACATTTCGCTAGTTGTAAGATAGTGTCAAAAATTCTACAAGTAGGCTTTTGGTGGCCAACTATGTTTCGAGATACTCAAGCCCACGTTGCGAAATGCGACCCCTGCCAAAGGAGAGGAAATATTAGCAAGACAAACAAAATGAAACAAAATTTCATACTTGTAGTTGAAGTGTTTGATTGCTGGGGCATCGATTTCATGGGCCCTTTCCCTTCTTTGCACGGAAATAAATACATATTATTTGCCATAAAATACGTATCCAAATGGGTCGAAGCAATAGCAACTCCAAAAAATGACGCGTCCGTAGTTGTTAAACTTTTTAAAAGCATCATCTTTCCTAGATTTGGAGTTCCTCAAGTAGTTATAAACGACGGAGGTACCCACTTTATAAACAAAGTATTTTAAAACTACTCAAGTAACATGGTGTTCACCATCAAGTAGCCACACCCTATCATTCTCAAACCAGCGGACAAGTAGAAGTATCCAACCGTCAAATCAAAGAAATCTTAGAAAAGACGGTAGGATAACCCTGAAAGGATTTGTCTCTGAAATTGGATGATGCATTGTGGGCATACCGAACAACGTTTAAAACACCATTGGGAACTACCCCATTTCACCTACTCTATGGAATAGCATGCCATCTCCCTGTAGAACTAGCACATAAAGCAGAATGGGCATAAAAAGACAAATTTTGATGCTAAAGCCGCGGCAGAAAAGAGATTAATTCAGCTAAATGAGCTAGACGAAATTAGGTATCGCGCCTACGAGAACGCAAAATTGTACAAGGAGAGAACGAAAGCCTATCACGAGAAGAAAATTATTTTTAGGCATTTCGAATCGAACGATTTTACACATGAATATCTCGAAGCCTTTAAAGAAATCAAATCAGCGCTCGTATCCGCCCCTATTGTCCAAGCACCAGACTTGGATCTACCATTTGAGATTATGTACGAGGCCAGAAATTTTGCTGTAGGCGCCGTACTTGGGCAAAAGAGAGACAAAAAGCTACATGCTATATACTACAACAGTAGAACTCTAGACGATGCGCAACGTAATTATGCGACAACAAAAAAAGAGTTATTGGCTGTGGTATTCGCCTTCCAGAAATTATGATCCTATCTAGTTGGTTCAAAAGTAGTTGTTCACAACGACCACACAGCATTGAAATACTTAATGAACAAAAAGGAAGCTAAGCCGAGACTTTTACGATGGACTTCTCCAAGAATTTGATATAGAAGTAAGAGACAAGAAAGGAGTGGAAAACGGAGTCACAGATCACTTATCACGAATAAGAGTAGATGACGACATCTCTATAGACGATTTCTTACCCACGGAAAATGTTACTTAGCAGAATCGACCTTCGTTGGTAGAGTCAGCTCGTCACATAAAGTGGAATCGATCGACAATATGCTAAGATCATTGAAAGATAATAACCGTAAAGCGTCGATCTATTTTGTTCATACACCATCGCTCGACGATACATTTGAGAAAGACGATGATATAATTGTTCCAAAATGATGATTCTCCCAGGGGTAGAATTTTAAGTCGGGGGGTGGGGGTGTGCACTGACCACCACCGATGGACCTTGTTATGCAGATATAGTAAACTATCTTGCGGCCGAAGTAGAACCCGAACTCTTCAAAGGATATCATAAAAAGAAATTTATGAGAGAATCATGAGATATCATTGGGATGAACCTTATCTTTATAAACACTTTTTTGACGGTATATACACACAGTGTGTTGCTGAAAGCGAAAATATATAAATTTTGTATCATTGTCATGGATCCGGTTATGCCGAACATTTCGCTAGTTTTAAGACAATGTCAAAAATTCTACAAGCAGGCTTTTGGTGGCCAACTATGTTTTGAGATTGTCAAGCCTACGTAGTGAAATGCGACCCCTGCCAAAGAAGAGGAAATATTAGCAAGAGAAACGAAATGAAACAAAATTTCATACTTGTAGCTGAAGTGTTTACTTGTTGGGACATCAATTTAATGGGCTCTTTCCCTTCTTCGCAAGAAAATAAATACAAATTAGCTGCCATAACATACGTATCCAAATGGGTCGAAGCAATAGCAACTCCGAAAAATGATGCTTTCGTAGTCGTTAAACTTTTTAAAGGCATTATCTTTTCTAGATTTGGAGTTCCTCGAGTAGTTATAAATGACGGAGGTACCCACTTTATAAACAGAGTGTTTGAAAAACTACTCAAGAAACAAGGAGTTCGCCATCGAGTAGCCACACCTTATCATCCTCAAACCAGCGGACAAGTAGAAGTATCCAATAGTCAAATCAAAGAAAAGACGGTAGGATCAACCTGAAAGGATTGGTCTCTGAAGTTGGATGATGCGCTGTTGGCATACCGAACAACGTTTAAAACACCATTGCGAACTACCCCATTTCCCCTACTCTATGGAAATTCATGCCATATCCCTGTAGAACTAGCGCATAAAGCACAATGGGCCATAAAAAGACAAATTTTGATGCTAAACCCGCAGCAAACCCTCTCGGTAATCGGCACTTGGAGGTTGGTAATGAATAGGCTTTGAATCGAATAATCGATCAAAGGAAAGTGGAACGAAGGGTGACACAAAGGTTGCGAAAGGCCTTGATTTACCCGCTCCTAAGCCCGAGGATATGATGCACCAAGACGATTTAAAAAGATTTGCTGGTCAGGTTCACACACCTCGTAACAGAAGTATGATGTCCATATGGACAAAGGATTCAACAAGACTAATAAAAAGGTTTATTTGATAAAAAGTTGGATGATTAAAACAAGAGATTAATAGGATAAGTAAAGTTGTTGAGAAAGCTAAATATTTAATACATAGGGAATGATAAAATCAGTGCATGAAGGAGAGAAAAAATTCATGAAACAAGCATTCATTGCATGCAAGAGAGAGAAGCTTTCCATACAATTTGTGCACCTAATTTTCGTCACTCTTCTTGGAGAGCAAATAAACCACTTGTTTATGAAACTTCTTGAGCTTTTAGCTTCATAAAATTGGGCTGAGTTTGATGTATAACCTCTTGGACAATTTTCCTGATCAAAACACAAACCAAAACCATCACTTTAAGCCCACATCGTCCACACACACACCAATAAGCCAAGCCTTCTTTTGATTTGTTTATGCTGCTGATAAGGGTTATATAATCCCCTCCTCCTTTAAAAGGATTTGCCCTCAAATCCGTCATAATGTTTAGAACCTATGGCTGTGAGAGTCATCTCACAACATCGCCTTGGTTCATTTCCTTCAGGTTCACACGCCTAGCTAAACATTACGAAAGATGAAAGAGCTGTCTGGTTAAGCTCTGGAAGGGATGATCTCTTGGCTCCTCGTTGATTTTTTTTTTTCGTTTTCTTCGAAGATGGGAAGATGAGAACGATGAATGATAGAAGTGAACACCAAACCTTCAAGTGTTGTCTAATATGAAATGATGCAAACCCTCCCGGGAATTGGCACTTAAAGGTTGGTAAATGGATTGGCTTTTAATCGAATAATCGATCAAAGGAAAGTGGAACGAAGGGTCACACAAAGGTTGCGGAAGGCATTTGATTTACCCTATTTATATGTTTTCTAAGCTATTGTTGACGGCTACGCTTGAAACGCTTACCAAGATTTATTCTATATATTATTTTAGGGTTATGAGAGAAGGGAGGAACTCCTTCAGAGTCCTCCTGGAACTTCTTTGGTTCTTTACTTGATTTATATTCTATATCTATTCTATTCATCTATGATGTCTGTGACAAATATCATGCCTGAGTAGATCTCTTGTTGGGTTTAGGGTTTATTAATGGTATTGATGGATTAGGCAAGCAATAGAATTTCTAGGGTGATTATTAGATATATCAATAGAATTCTGTTTATTTCTTGTGTTTTAGAGTAGCTAACTAAAACCCTGATCATAGGATAGTTAGACGCAAGCGAGAGCATGGTCTACTACCAAAATTAATTCTGTTGAGCTAAGTTGCTAGAAAAAAACAAGAGTTGATTTAGTTAATTCAGTGAACTTATCAAATTAGGTCATAAAGCTTGACTCAAGAGACCATCGATCGATGCATGATCCTTTCCATCGATCGACGGTCATTCTGTGGCAACAAGCGAGAGTTGAGACATCAGACTTAGTCAATAGATTAGACTCGCAGCGAGAGCTGGTTGTCTTTTTTATTAGATATCGAGTTCTATGATTATTAACTTTAACTTCTATCCTCTATGATCCACTTGCCTGAAACCCTAGATCTAACTATTTATTATTATTGTTTACTTACCAATCAATCAATTATCTGCTATAATTTATTTACTGCTTATAAACCTATTTTCCTTGCTTAATCGCGATTGTATTGAGTTTATTATGTGCCTACGCTCCCTGTGGATTCAATCCTTAAATATTACCATTTGACATCTCTTGGCAAGAGTATCCACAAAAGCTTTGAATGATCAATAAGAACACAAAGACACAATGCCTTGAAATAAAGAAACTTAAAAGTTTATTAGTTTTTGGGTAAATGATTCATGGCTTACAATGTGGTATCTAATGAGATTATATAATTCTCATTACAAGACTTAGAAAGATAAACAAAATGAGAAAACATGCTAAAAATCAAAAAACTAGGAATTAGGTTTAAATGAGAGAATCTTGGCCAAATGGGAAAGGTAATGAGTTTCTTGTATATGGATAATTTAAAGGGATAACTGAGCTTCCTGGGAACCTTCTTTATGGCTTGGAAGGTTCTGATGTCGTGCATTGACTGAAGGAGAAAGAGCTGTTGGAGATTTATTGCAAAAGACTCCAAATAAGGCAACTTGAAGCAAGTGTGGATCCTCTTAATCATATGCTTGCTGGTCCAT